>CAJNSZ010000051.1:443268-525989 GCA_905329745.1 Rotaria sp. Silwood2 | reverse complement strand
CGTATACCAGCAAATATCTATGAATGAAATAAATAAAATTTTGTAATTTTTATTTTTTTGGAAAAGAAAAAGAATACTTACTGAATTGACTATATAAGTAATAATAGCTGCTAATACATAATTAGAAGCAAAAACATCAACAAAGAGAAATGTAATCATATTCCAAATAAATAAAGTACTTTCTTCACCATAAAAAAGAATTTCTGTAAAAGTTTTTTCATTATCTATTCAAGAAAGATATTGATTTTGATATTCTAATGATAGATATCTTACCAATAAATAATAAATTATCTATTTGTCCTTCTAAATCAGACCTTGTTCGAACACGAAATTCATAATTAAGAATTTTTTCTAGAAGATATCGATTACGGATTCTATATTCATGTGAAGGCAACGAATGATCAATAAATGCACATAAAAAACCATTTAAATTTTGATAGGATTGAAGAAGCATATCTGTATAACGTTCAAAATCTTGTCGAACTTTCCGTGGTCCATTGTAATTCTAAATGAAGGAAAACGACCTATATGACTAGCTTTGGAACGAAAAACAAAATAATGCAATCAATTATGGATTTTNAATTATTTGGAATTGGAAGGATTATCTTTACATGACATCGATTGCTTTCATGTTAACGTCACACTATCAACGAGCAACGATCAATTACCAATGGGTATTGCGAGTTGATCAAGATGCTCTGCTCAGTCCTGCTCTACTGTTGGGTCTGGCACAAAAACATCCCATTAAATTGCTCAATATGCAGTTTGGAGGGATTGGTCACGGGACTGAGTTTACAAACAGCCGATTACGCATGATTGCCAAAAAACTTGGCTACAAACATGTTGGAGTACACAACCTTTGCTCGGCATGGTTAGTGAGCCCACAAGACTCAATTAGAATCGCCAATTTAACAGTCCACATCGGAAGATATCTGCTTAAAAATGAATTTGGTCGGCATGTTCCCGGTATTGTATAGACAGAGAGACAAACTTCTGGTCTTTGGTTGTGTGAGAAAGAAATTAGCTTTTGTTTATCTCATAAATTATTGGTTAGAATATCTATAACACTATCGGAAGTCTACAGTGAAAAACATGACAATTTCAACAATCGAATAATGCGACGAGCTAATCTCTAGGGTCGTACTTCCGCTTGAGAGAAAGGCAAAAGTCAAAGATTCTATTCAATCTTCTTCCTAGAATGATTTTGCTAAATTTAAAATTTCTCTTCTGAAAGAAGGTTTCGTTTCGAGATGTTCATTTTGAACTTGTTTCTCTAGGTATTGAAGACCTACCAACGATTGGCGAATGGCCGAAATGGTGGCGTGGTGTCACATCGTTATATGCCGCCGAAATAGCAATCAACCACATTTACTCATCGACTCTTGCTCATCAACATGAATCCACTGTATTGGATCATCCAGCAGATTCACAAAATTCTCTGTGGAATGCTTGGCACATTCATTGTTTACACAATCCAACGTATTTTGCAAAATTCCGACATCGAGATGATCTCTATTACTTTCTTCGTTACTCTCAAGCGAGACGAATTCGAATTATTAAGGATTACTATTCTGTAGAACTAATAGTAAGACGAGTGATCGATGAATTCGAAGTGATCTATATCAGAAATGAAACAGTTCAAGGAAAGATCACTGTTCGTGACTACGTCACGGTGTTAGCTTGGAGAAAAGCTTATGCAGCAACCGGAGCTATCAACTTGTAATGCTTTCAAGAGTATCCGCTTTCGAAACACTATCTGCACATGTCGGTAGAATAAAAAAGTCGAGTATCTGCAGCTCGTCTCTCAGCTGAATTTTTTTTCTTGATTCTCATCACGTTCGTAGTGCAAACGAAAAATACCAATATTGTTCCGTCAGTCATTGTTTCACTCATATACGTTTGAAAGTCGATTATATTTTACTTATACTGCCGCTCGTCGAAATCTTTTTATTTCTTTATGCTACGTAAACAACATCGAACCACAACAAAACTATGAAAAAGATAGAAACAAGCTTATTCATATACATACTCGTAAATCTCATCGTCATAGACAATTCTTCATGGAACGTAGTTATCACAAAATATCTATTAGTTTCATGAAATTTAGTTTTTTGTCGAGCAACAGCATTCTTTGTACAAATACACGTTCTTTTGTGATGTGTCAACAAAAATTCTCCGTGACAGCTTCTAAGACTGAATAATGTTGTTATTTAATAAGGATGAAGATGTGTATCATGTTGGAAAGCTACACTGTAAGAAAAACGGTTTATGAATTTGCAACGGGACACAAACCTTTTTTCTGTTTTTTTTCAGCGGATGTTTTTTACAGTGTATACTTATGAACGAAAGAACGCAACAGATAATAGAAGAACCATTTTAAAGAATCTGTACTTGTCTATAAAAAGATGGCACAAAATGTAAATCCTTATATTTCTTCAATAAATCGATTGTGAAAAGAATATTGTTATATCAGTTGATAAGCAATTTTCTTCACTTTGAAACAGTGTATAATTCATATTTATATCATATATTGATGAGTGAAACGTTGCGAGCAAAAAGAGAAATATTCCTGCAATAAATTGAGTTTTTATATTAATTCATGAAAAGCATCTTATAGATAACAGTTAATTACAAGCAAATTAGCTGCAGTGTTAACAAGACGTTTTTAACGAGTTCATAAAAGTAGAAGTAACCACTCTTTGAAAATGCGCTTTTATGAGTTCACAAAGATCGCATTAATTGTCGTTTTACAAGATGTTTTCGATGGTTTAATATAAAAATTACATATTCCTTGCGCGAATACTTCTCTTTTTTTTTAGTCTAATTTTGATTTACGAATATGCAACGAATATATATCATACTTTGTTCAAAAGAGGAGGAAATTTCCTATTGATCAATAACAAAAGTGGATTCTTTTAATGGATGTTTTTATTTCCAGTTGCATCATTGCGTTTATGAATGCGTGACAAAAATAAATTATATACGAATCGAAAGAGAAAAAAATTCTGTAACGTCTAGTAAAAAAACCTTTTCTTCCAGAACCAGTCTATCGAAGAGAAATAGGACCCGACATTTGTCCGCTAAATTGTGAATCGTATGTTATTTACCGTGTTTCGTTGGCATTTAGTCTAATGCATCGATACTCATTCAGGTTATCTTTTTGCAGATGATCTTTGTGTTATTATAGGACTTCTTATCTAGATGTATAAAAAGCATTCTGAAATTCCTATGTAAGCTTACATGGTTAAGAGGAAAATGCTACAATGTCTACCACGGTGCTTAGACAATGTGTTTTCGCACATGATCTCATTTAAATCATGAAATGTTCGTAGTTGTGCAACATCACATGAATGAGAATGTATCAAATATTTTCTGTGATTTTTTCATTGTTGAATTATTATTATTAGTATCATTTGTAGTAACGGAATCCGTTGTTGTTGTAGAAGAATAATATAATTAGAATTTGTGAATAAATTAACATTGATCGTTTGTCCAAAATTAATAAGGTATTCCTTGCCAAACTATTTTCTTGTTTCGTAAAATATTTTTTCAACCTTTTTTGCCGGATCAGCTCGTTGTTTTTCCTAACTTTGTTCCACTCAATTTTCAGCAATTGATATGAATCCTGTTCGGAAGTTAGATAGCTATACTTTAACAATAACATTTTGGATTTCTTGTTTCTTTCCTCAACGTATTATGACAGCTCAAGAATACATCTAGAAACAATTCATAATGTGGTAATTTGTAGATGGCAATTTTTGATCAGATACAATGTTACCAATTTTGGCATTGTTTATTTGTTTTAAATCGGTTACTATTATCTACACAATATCATCATTTTATCAATGTCATCGTCAATATATGCCAAAGCTTCATGTTAGCCTCTAATATAATTTATGTGCTATTCAGATACTGTGATAAGGTAATCAGCCGAATTGATTCCTTTCCTAACTGATTGCCTGATTTTCGAATGATGCGTATTTTGTATTTTTCGTGATCATTCATTTAGGCACATATGAGTCATGAATACATTAATCTCTTTCAAGCAATGCCGTCAACATAAAGAATATAAAATTTGTTATAGAAACTTCGAGGTATTAATTCGATCTAATGATCTATTCAAAACGATAAATACAACTTTTGCTCTCTATAAATAATGCCGTAACTATGTAAATGTTTTTAATTAGTTATATTTTTTCGTTTAACAAGCAATGATAAATTTCAAAAGTCGAAAGTGTAGTATTTTTCTAGAGAGTAAGAAACGTTTATGATTCATCTACAAGCAACATGTTATTGCACCATCACGCTTCAGTTTCAATATATATAAGAGTTAAAAAAGAATAGAAAGAGTGGCAAATATGTCACGCTGAGAACTATACTTTATAAACTGACTGATTTAAAGCAAGAATTCAACTAAATACTATTTATGCTGAAAAGCCATATCCGCTCAAAAAGACGTAATACTAAAGTATTACATCTTTTTTTTCTGATAATCAAGAAAATCTTGTATTTATTGTAGTACAAATATCGGTTTCACTGATTGTTTATTTTCATTGACAGAAGAATGAAAGATATTTTCGAGTTATTTTATTTTGATTCTCTTTAGTCATCTAGAAAAAATGAAAAATATCTTGCACATTCGCTTTTGTTCTACTACAAGTATTCCTTTCATTCACATTAATCGAAATTAGTCGAATGGTAAAATTTCTACTTATTCACTACTAAAGATAATTATGAGACACTCCATGAGAAGATCAAGGATCGTCCCTGTATATGAATTTGAAAGACTATCATCCAAAATCATCAAACCCACATTTTAAAATTATTTTGATGTTCTATAGTAAAGTTACCTTAGATATATATTTTAGAATTACCTTCCTACCATCCAGAAAATAGTAACAAATTGTCCTATAAAAGTCTGCTAGAATTATACTTTAACAAGTTAGAGAATTTTTTTGTATAAAATACCAAAAGATAAAGCATGAAAAACTGAACAAAATGAGCTATTTCAAGTATTGTATATCATCTATTTGGTAGGTTTATATAGTTCAAGATGTGTGAGAAAGATGACAATTTATGAATCTATAATGGTGAGTGTTTGACAGTATACTTGCTGTCATTTCTTTAAATCAAAAGATTCCAAACTAAGTTTTGTGTATACTATTTAACTTTTCATTGTGGAGAAAATAGTAAAAAAATATTGAAATTAAAGTTCATCTTCAGGATGAAACGGGGTCCACACCTCTCTCCTACAAAGTAATTTTTTATGATTTTTCAACAAAGAAAAAACATTCTTAGTAGTTTTAATTGCCACAATGCGATCGTAACGCAAAACAAATGTGACCTTTCTAAGTCAGCATCAAAAACTATTTCGAGTCAAACACATTTGAGAGAATTCTTTTTTTTCTAGAAAAAATCATCTGTGGTTCTCTACGGCTGCATTTTACTTAAATTTTGCCCTATGGTCCCTAATGGGTTTCGATTTAAACAAATGGCAGTAGATGTATTACCAAACTTCGACCCTTATGGATTCATAGATTGTCACTTTTCTCACACATGTTAAACTATATAACTCCACTCAATATATGATATACAATATTTGAAATAGCTCATTTTGTTCAGTTTTTTATGCTTTATCTTTTGATATTTTATACGAAAAAATTCTCTAACTTGTTAAAGAATAATTCTAGCAGACCTTTACATAGGACAATTTATCACTATTTTCTGAATGGTAGGTAGGTAGTGCTAAAATATCTATCTAAGGTAACTTTATTATAGAACATCAAAATAATTGTAAAATGTGAGTTTGATGATTTTGGATGATAGCCTTTCAAATGCACATGAAAAATGAAAATTTCAAATTTTGACTAGTGTTCCATATACAGGAACGATTCTTGGTTCTCTCATGAACTGTCTCTGAAGTATCCGCTACAAAACCTCATCATTAAATATCAAATAAGTTAAAACAACCTCTCACCATATGGTATACAAGCTCAGCATTGAATACATTTTTTCTGATACTATAGATCACATGCATCATATTATGATGAATCATAACAATTTTAATACACTTTTATTACGAATCTTTTTTCTATGCACTAGATTAACCTTCGTATATTTACCTATTAATAAACCTTGACTAATACGATAAATCTAATGATGTGATCGTTGATGCATGTCGAATGATTCATGCGTAATTGCGCTTTGTTTATTTATACTATAAAAAGACACCTATATTATTTATGATCACATACCTTTTAAGTATAAATTTTAAATAAACGACGATATTTCTCTTCTAAGAACAATCCTCGTTAACGCTCATCTACGATCACAAGCTGCAATATGGATCAAAATAAAAAATCTCCAAAAACTGATAAACACAAGACAACTACAAATGCATCATCCAAAAGTGGAAAAAATGATGAAAAAGACGACGAAAATGTTTTATCTAAAGCGGCTCATAAAATTGGAGACAAAGTGCATAACTTTACTGATGATGTTAAAGAAAAAGCACATCATTTAACTCATAGTGATGATCCAAAAAAAGATAAAGGTGATAAGAAAGAGGGCACTAAATTAAAAACATCATCAAAAATTGATAAGAAAGATTCCGATGATGAAAAAGAAAAAGATACATCAAAACCACCACCACCTCCACCCTCATCTTCTTCAGGTAATTATATGATTAAAAAAAATTCTTTCTTAACAAAAAAATATAACTTTCTTTTTAAGGAACAAAGAAAGATAACGGAGCATCTGCTTCTTCCAACAGTAAACTTTCAACAGTTAAATTGCATTTCTTTAAAAGTATCTTTATTTCTAGAACCTCCGTCTGATGATAAAGAAGGTGGTAGTGGTAGTGGTGGTACTGCTGCTGCTCCCCCTTCTTCAAGTAAGCGATTCGATCCTTTAATCTATACCAACAAATCTCTTTTTTTTAGAACCACCCGGTTTACCATCTCAAGCCGGCAAACAAGAAAATTCTGCAGCTGCACCTCCATCGTCAAGTATGATTCTTAGTTGATCAATCTATAAAAAAAATCGTTTTTCTGTTTAGAAAAAACTGGTCCTGATCCAGCCAGTAAAGCTAAAGAACCACCGTCAGGTGGTGATTCTAAACCTCCTGGTGAAAAGAAAGATGACGATGCTGCTGCTGCTCCTTCTTCAAGTATGACATTTAATTGATTAGTTTCAATTACAAAATCTCTCGTTTAGAAGCACCTGGTAGTAGTTCGGCTAGTAAATTTCCTGGCACGCCTGCTGATAACCAGAAAGCTGCTACAACTCCTCCTTCTTCTAGTACGATAGTTGTATAATTAATCTATTGTAAAAATGTCTTTTTTAGAACCAGCGAGCAACGAAAAGGATAATACAAAGTCTGTAGACCTAGCAATAAATAATGATTCAAAACAGTCAGCTAGCAAACCAAATAGTGCTTCAGGTGATGCTGATACATCTAATAAACTATCGACAGAAGAAAATCCAAATGATAAAGTTCATATTTTGTTTGATGGTTCGAAAATTTATCATTCATGTTAATCGTATTATTTTTTATCATGTTGTTATATTTTAGGCGTGGAAACTGTTGATGATTTACTTGAGCGAATCGATGAAGCAATTGAAAAGGCAAACGTTGTTGTAACTAGTAGCAAAGACAAAAATGTTTCTGACAAAAAAGAAAGACAAAATGTCTCAGGTAGAACTGCAAATAATACTGGAAAAAAAACTGAAGTGAAGGCTGCAGAAGAAGAACCAGTTCGTATCCCTTATGGTGATGTACATCAGCTAAAAGATATTTTAGCTCTAGTCAATGATCAACCAGGTCATCGAAAAGTTGTACTTGAAGGCGCACCTAAACAATCAAGTAGTGCTACTATTAAAAAATCTAATAATTCACCGTCTGCTACAACTTCTCCAGTCACTACAAATGAACAAAAAGATTTATCAACAAAAGAAAAACCAACTGAAAATCAACCATCTTCAAATGATACATCTTCATCTAAAGCGGATCAAATTCATATTAATATTGACAATATTCAATGTGTTGATAATCTATTAGATCGTGTTGACGATGCTATTCAAAATGTCCCAGTTGTGATTGATGTAGAATCTCATATAGATAAAGCTCCAAGTTGTTGTCTATAAGAATGTAATATTTATTATTATCTTGTTTTTATTTTATTTTATATAGCTCCATCAGAATCAAAGGAACATGTTCAAAATGAAGTCGAAACTCAAAAACAAGGAGAAATTAGCAAGAAAGAAATAGCAACTGCTATGAAATTTCAAAAACAAAATCCTGAAATCGAACAAGAAAATAATGAAATAAGCGTAAAATTCTAAAGATCTTCAATTTTTTCATTTTGTTCTATATTAAAATAAATAAATTTCGTATAATTTAATGCTTTTTTTTTGAAGAAGAAGTTGATACTTCATTTTCATGTGCTGTTAATTGAAAAAGACAGAGCTTAACTAGATTTATTTTCATTATAATTGCTTGATATGGCAAACGTTGTGAACATGATAAGATTTGTAAATTATTTTTGCAAATGCTAAAAACAAAGAAAATGTAAATTAACATATTTCTCATTCTACATTTGAACAGAGGTTTATTTTTTAAAACAACAATCAGAAATCATCTATTCCAAGCTTTCTTTTTTCATCTTTGATGACAAGCATGGAGAAATTTAGTTTTTGTCAACATTAGAATGGAACTGCTATTTTAGTAAGTGTATTAGCGACACCTATTATGTATTTTATATTTTCAATAGCGACCATTTCTCCACTAAGAAACCAACAGAACAAACTTGTAGCTTCGTCATTACCAATACACATAAGAAATAAAATTTTGCTCTTTTTTTGGTTTGATTTAGACAGAAAAACAATAGTAATCGTTTCTTATATCATAATTTTTAGTTTATGACTGTTAGTTTAATGTTTGATTTTGATGGGTACAAGAGAAAGCGTTTTGAAAAAAATTCGGTAATTGTTTAGTTTAGACACCGGACAGAACAGAAAGAAAATATATACGTTAGAAAAATGACCAACGAAAAGAACAGAATGAAAGAAAAAAATATATAGATGTCTTCTGTAGATGACAGTGGCATGTTTCAAACATAGGCTATCAATTATGTTTTCCTTTTATTGCATGCCACTGTCATCTATAGAAGACATCTATATTTTTTTCTTTTTCTTTCGTTCTGTTCTTTTCGTTGGTCATTTTTCTAACGTATATATTTTCTTTCTGTTCTGTCCGGTGTCTAAACTAAACAAGTACGAAAAATTCTATAATATTAAATTTTTGTTTCGCTTAATTCACATTCCATCTGAACCTACAGACATCGCAATATATTGATCTTATTTTATTTTGAAATATGTTTCATTTTTTGAATAGAAGAATTTACTTTCTTAGTTAATTGAACCAGATGCTGTTCATCAATTTGCTGTTCAATCGGATGATCTGAAACAAACAACAATATATGCTGATGCTTTATTACCATCCATTATCATAGAAGATTGAAATGTAAATTAAGAAATATACTGATTTACTAGTTTTCATTATAAACGTGATTCTTTTTTGCATAGGAATAGATAGACAATATTTTTTTTTGGTGACCAAAAAATACTCATTTCGCATCATTTTGTGAACAAAGTACTGTCGTAGAGGATAGCAAAGAATTTCGTCAAAAACATAACGGTATGAAAACGAACTAAATTATTAATAACGGCTGTCTCGTGATGGGTATTGAAATGAATTTTTGACTCAATCCAATTTTCATGAAGGAATGAGACTTTTTTATTGACTCATATGTTGAATCTCGATCTGCAAAAAAAAACGACTGTTTCTTTTCTGATAAGTTTCTAGAAAGATCAATCAAGCTTTCAATTTTTCTGTGGTTATTTTAAATAGACACAAACATGCTTTGTTTTGAAACAAAAAATAAAACTTGTTTCCTGACTTATTAGGTCAATTAGAACGAAATTTCTATGAATTATTTAGGAAACTTATGTTCTCATTCGTATTCACTCCTATCTAATAAAAATTTACTTTCATTAAAACTATTAACTATCAGATGTATACATTATTAAAAAGTGTACAATATATAGTTTTGAATAAACTTCGTATACCATATTGGTAGTAAGAATAGAAACTTGTTATAAAGATCTTCATATATTTGAATTTGAGAATTTTGGCAAAGTTTAATCAATTTTGTGAAATACAATCTAAACGGAGTGTCGAAGTATAGGGATAACAATTTGGGCCCCCCACAGACGTGGCCGACATCCTTAGTAACGTCCCTCTTTTATCACAGACCGTAACAAACATAAACATAGAAATATTGAACACTATGAAAGACACCTTAGCAACGCCCATCTCTGTCGTGTCAGAGACCGTGACAGATGTTGTTGATGTACAATCACAAACCGTATATCACTAACGTCTTGTTATATAATATTTTAACTATCTGCTTATTGCAATTTTGGAGGATTAAGTAAATTGATAGTGAAGACATGCTTTCCAAAATAGAAATAATCTTTCTGTAATTATCAACAGCAACTACATCGTGTTTCATATTTTAGTCCAACAGAGATTGAACTAACAGCATTTTATTAATGGTTTTTATTCAATGAATAAAAAAAATTAATATATGAGAAAAATACATTTTGATTCTTGCTAAATCATAAATTTCAAAGAATTATTAAATGTTGAACTCTGGAAAAATTTTATCGATAATTAGTTGTCTAGATTTGATTCATTCGTCTTTTTTAGTTTTACTCATCGTGGTATAAAATATATTGATTTTTAATCAAACCAACATTTTTTAATCACATTATCACCATGTCCAAATCATCCTGAAACATTTATTATATGGAACGTAACAACTGGGCAAAAAATAAATGATTCTTGTTACTTAAACAACATTGTTATCAATGTTTATCTTATTTCAAGCAAATATTCTGTAATAGATATCGACTGACTATCTTTCTTCAAATGGTCGTTTCAAGATCAATATTTCGTTAAACAAAATCCTGATGGTATTTATATCTATGATACTGAGGTAAATATATTTAAATATTTGAATAGAAAAAAAAATAAAGATCTTGTTGTTTTGTGTAAATCGGATTATGTTTTTCGAAAAAAAGTTTGTTAGCGCAACTCTTTTGGGGCTGAAATGTGGAACTCACATATGCTCTCTAGTCTCATTAAATTAATACAAAATACGTAAAGTGATAAATCTTTCGTAGACTATAACTGTTTTGCAGGATAATCGATGTCCAGAACAATGATCTCTCTAATTTTTGCATTTTGAACAGAATTTTTTCATTTTTTTAAATTCATTTTTCGTTATTTAACATTCTTATTATTATCATCATTGAACTAATTCACAAATAAGCCTATTCTACATACTCATATCTACAGCAGATCTTACGCACTATAATATATATTAATCAACTCATAAATAATGATATTCATTATTTTTCAAAATTATAATTTAATCAATTTTGAAAAAAACTCTAGAAAATCTCATACCTGCTATTCTCGATTTCTAAGGACTGTAATGGGGAGAGGGAGAGGGGAGCCGCAAAACCTTGATCTTAGAAATTATACTCACCAATTTGTACGAAAATATATGTGAATTCCACAAAATATAGCGACTGTAAGTTTTAAATAGAAATGTTGCAGCTCCTCCTCACTGCAACGGGTTCAACAGTTAAAGCTTAATGACTATATTTTTCCCTAGCAACCGAGAGCAATAGACGACAGACACTTTCCCAGAGTTCCTTGTCAACGAAAAAAGGCACTAAACAACTTTAACAACAAGATTTAGAGTATTCTAGAACACTGCAATATAGGTGTTCTACAATCTGGACAGATCAAAAAATATGTTTTCGATATTAAAACCTTTTCGCCATGAAAAGCTGCTTTTTCATAAAATTGGTCTAGAAATGCTAAGCAACATTTAACACGATAATATTCTTAATCATTATAATTGATAGCCTATAACACGATGATTTTCGACTAAAAAACAACCTGAAAAATAGAGAGGTTCCTTCGTGAAAAAAGAAAAGAAGGAGCCATCAGTAAAACTACTGCTTATAACTTTCTGTCGAAAACCTCCGTTTTAGCACGATTTAAAATTTAATAATTGTGCCTCAGTTTTTTTTTACTAATGATATAAACTAGTAGACTGAAGTGTACATATTGATTGTAATTATTCTTTATCGCCATTTTTAGGAATTATATTCAAAACTAAAAAGAATTTGGTAATAGTCATATGCTCGTACTTACTGTTCAAGGTCAAAATAAAGGTACAATTATTCTTATGTATAGCATATTTCAAATATCCATGTATCTATTATAGAAGTATCTTATTTTGTTTTAATATGAAGTCATTTAGTAGTAACAGATACACCACGTAAAATGATCATTGGTACATTCGATGAAATTACAGAATTTACATGAAAATTTTGGGAACACCTAAAATTATTTTTTTTGGTCGTATTATTGAATATGATGTCATATGAAATAATGGTCATGAAATGAAACTTTTTAATTGCTAGTAATCTCAATTGGTGTTTGATTCAAAAAAGAAGATAAAGAATATTTTCATGAGAAACAATGAATAAAATTCGCGATTTACCGAAGGTTAATTCATTTTAAGAACATATTCATGATATCATTAGGTTTTGGATGGGAACTAATGGATAATATATCAAAATTTATCTTCAACAAAAAAAATAATAATAGGGACTATTAGATTTATATTTTATTTCTAGATAAACCAATATGTCGAAACGTTTTTTTGAAGGTGCTCAACATGCAGCTCAATATGCATTGACTCGACCAACATATCCACCAGAATTAATGGAAAAAATGATTGGTTTTCTTGCCATGAAAGTATAATTTTTCAAACTTAATTCTAATATAAAATAGTTATCCTTTTTTTGTCTATCTGTCTTCTCAGTATAAAGGTGTATATGATTATGCAGTTGATATTGGTTGTGGTAGTGGACAAAGTACTGAACTTTTATCACCTTATTTTCAAAAAGTCTATGGTAGTCGATTTCTTAATAGTTTTATTATAAAAAAGAATATTATTTTAGGCTATGATATAAGTGAAAATCAAATAAAAGAAGCACAAACAAAAAATAAGATATCCCATATAGAATACAAGTAAAATTAATACATTTTGGCCCCTTACTGTTTTTTCCTAATCATTCATATTTTGTTAAGAGTCAGTGCAAATAATTCCATACCACATACAAACGAATCACTTTGCTTAATTACTGCTGCACAGGTTAGTTATATCCTTGTTTTGTTTTATAATAATGTATTTCGTTTGATGATGTTTATAGGCAGCACATTGGTTTGATTTAAAACAATTCTATTCCGAAGCTAATCGAACTCTGAAACATATGGGCGTATTAGCTCTCTATGGTTATGAATTGCCGAAAATTGATGGCGAACATTCTTCACAACTCAATGAAATTTTTCAAAATGTATATACAATAATTAATTAAAAAATAATTTATTCGAAAAAAAAAATATATTTGTTTAGTTCTACAAGAAATTATTACCATATTTTCCACCAGATCGAGTTCAAATTGATAATAAATATGCTGATATTATTTTACCTTATGAAGAAAAAATTCGGTAAAATAAAACCAAACAAATTTATTATTATTATTATAATTTGTTGAATATGTTACAATATGTTTTATTAGAGATGAAAGTGTCAAAATAAAATATGAATGGAATCTTGATCGTTTTCTAGCTTATATTTCAACATGGTCAGGATATGTTCATTATATGAAAAAATATCCAGATAAAAATATTATTCTTGATTTACGTAGAGAGTAAGATGAAAAATTTCAAAAAACAAAAATTTTCTTAAAAGTTTTTCTTATGTAGTTTGTTTAAAGCAATGAAAACAGACAATGAAAATGAACCAATGAAAATTAGTTTTGGAACATTTATTTTACTCGGTCGTAAAACGGACTGAATAAATTAATTTAAGATCGATAATCAAATTTTGCAATCTTCGTCTTTCTTTTCTTTTTGCTTTCTAGATAAAAATATGCTTACCTATGAAAGTATTACTATCGGTCAACGTGTTGAAGTCTTTCACAATGATAAAGTTGTTTATGGAACAGTTCTTTATAAAGGTCCAATCGTAGGACGACGTGGTATATGGCTTGGAATAGATTTAACTACTCAAGACGGTGATAATGATGGAACTTTAAAAGGACGTGTTTATTTTCGATGTCCACCTAATTATGGAATATTTACGATTATTGATCATATACGTTTAGCATCGGATTTTCAACGAAGGTAAAAGAACGCAAAGGTAATAAAAAGAATTTATTCAGAATATTATTTGTTGATAGACGAAAATCAGTTTATCGCACTGTGAATAAAAAAAGTGTTGTTGAGGAAGAGTTATTTGGTAATACAGGTAAAAACAAATGTCATCAACTATATATGTATATATTTATTTCAAAGATTTTATCTTTCAGATCCACTTACATTACCTCCTCCATCGACCAATGCAAGTATTTCTAATAGTAAAGTAACACTTTCATTAAAAAATCCACATGAACGTCCACAATCAAGTATTTTTTGTGAAAATGAAAAACGTTATCCATTACCACAAACATTAGCTAAAGAATATGATTATAAAATAAGAAAACAACGTCAACGTGAAAGTATGGTGTCTAATCAAATCGATACAACGTATGAATCATTTAAAACCATATCGAATTATTTATCTATTTATTCTTTTCTTTTTGATTAGTGAATTTACATTTGCGCCTACACCATCAATTCCACCCATTTTTATGCCGCCAAGTGAAGTTGATCGTGCTAAACGAACAGGTTTTGTAGGCATGAGTATACCGCGTTATACAGTTGTCTACGATCAATATGATTTTCTTGAATAATTAAACATTTTTTAATAAGTTTCTTTTTTTTCGAATTCCGTCCATTTGCGTTATAATATCAATTTTAATTTCTCAAATAATGTCGTATGTATTTGTGTGTTTATTTAAACGTCATATAAAAGCACCTATTTGTCTTTAATTAAAATCAATTGATTCTTAAAGAGGAAATTTTTTATTTTATCTTTGTGTTAAAAATTAATGTATTCTTATTACTAACCAGTGTCCTACGCGAGTGAATTTTGTAAGAGTCGACCCAATGTCAAAATAGTTTTAGGTCAATGAAAGCAACCTTGTCGGAGATTAAACTTTTTTTTTTTGAATCCATACGAGCTCCCTCAAAAAATGGAAAACAGCTAAATCATTATCTCATTTAGAATTGTTGCTTGTCTAATGTGAAGCTTGACGATAGTCTATTTCGCTAATTGACAAATGAATTGAATATTTGATAAATTAGTTTTGAAAATATTGAAATAAGGCAACTAATGTCAATAATATCATCATATGCTTCTATTGCAGCTATGCCTACAATTAGTCGGCGACAAAAGTCTCACCCGTATTGAAATAAATTTTTTATATTACTTTGACGTATGAGAATAGAATGTAACACATATGTACAGAGGAGTTCGAGACATTTACGCAGCACTTATTACTTTTATAAATGTTTGCTTCTTCTTTAAGCAAAGAAAAAATATATCAATACATCCATTTTTGGGTGACTTGTTGAGAGATGAGATAGGTTCTATGATATGAGACCGATATTTCGAGCTGACGGATTTCCAGTGAACAACTTACAATTCGAAATTTCGCGCTCAGTGTTCTTTGTATTGCCCGTTGACGGAGCATAGCCAAAGCTCTTCCCTCTCAATGATCAAAAGTTATAAACTCGAACTCACTTCACACTATCCATCTCATCTCTCAACAAATCATCCAAAAATGGATGTATTTAGATATTTTTACTTTGCTCAAAGAAGAAGCAAACACTTATAAAACTAATATGTGCTGCGTAAATGTCTCGAACTCCTCTGTACATATATGTGTTACATTCTATTCTCATACGTCAAAATAATCTTAAAGAATTCATGTCAATACAGGCGAAATTTTTGTCGTCGACTAAATAGTTGGTTTCTAGTTTCACTCGACGTCATATGATGCATTGCTACATATTCTAATGTTATTATGATTTGGCTTTCGATTTCTTCATGGGAAAAGAACAATCTCATACATTTACTTAGTTCCTAGAACTAGTTTTGGTAAGAATAATATTTTTTCAGTCGGAATTGCGAAACTATGAAATAGCAAACTCTAATATTGTTTAAGACATAAATATAATGTATCATTATGAGTTTTATTTTCAAAATTTTGTTTCGTTCAATTGTTTATAAATAGATTCATTCAGAAAACTTGTTCTGTGAATGTAATACACTAATAACTCTATTTTGTTATAATTATTTAAAGTATTCATGAATATTTACTTACTGTCTAACAACTAGTTATGAAATAATAGTGGCTCAAGAAGAATTCGTCTCTCTACATAAGACAAGAAAGATGAGTACATTAACAAAGTTTTCGAAACCAATCAGGACATATCAAGGAAGATATGGAATTGAGTGTGGACGCGTGTATGTGTTGTTGTGGTTGCGAATGTGGATGTCGCTGAAGAGAAGACCTAGATCATTACAGTAAACTTTTAGAGACGACACATATATTTCTTTCGACATGTTCGAAACAGAAATATTGATGTAATATGTCTTCTTGCTCTAGATTAAAATTATCAGTTAAGCTAATATTTTCAGGACCTATTTGTTGTAGGATGAATGGCATGGATTAGACATTTTATCTATTTCAAATAAATTGATCGCATAATTTCATATGAAAAGAAATTAGAGAACAATATGGATTTCTCTAATCGAAAATTTTGTTGTTCTCGGATTCCCTGCAAAATTCAGAAAATACTGGTTATGAAGAATTCTCATCAAAGAGTTAATTGACATTGTAAAAGATTGAAGGTAACACATATGCGTATTGAAACTATACTTAAAATGAAGGAACCCTTAGCAAAGTAGAATAGATACTTTTCATACTGCACAATCATGAATGCTCAAGCACATTTTTATCTGATATAGACCTGCATCTCAAAAATATTTATTTTGACTGATGTAGTGTTATTCATACATTCTTTATCTTATGTTCATAAGTACAATTGCGAAAGCTAAAAGAATGCGCACAGTGTTAGAAGTGTTGTCTTCATGATCACTTACTCATTGAAGTTCACGGTAGTCAACATGAAGCAACAACTTTCTTTCAATTGAACTTGATGTAAATCGATCAGATTTGCTTTCAGAAATAGGATACGGTTCATATAAATGTCTATCTTCACGCGTGTCATTTAGAGAATGTAAAAGTAAAGATTTTTTCTGTTTAGAAAATTTAATGTTAAAAATACTCTATAATCATGTCAGACAAATAATACTAAGAAAGTTGCCATGCATCATTTACTTAAAGAAACGAGTTAAAAATGTATTTTCCCATCATCTTCTGCATCAAAAAGATCTGATGCGATTATCGATTTTACCATTGAATAATAAGCTGTAAGATGGAACTCAGTAGTTGCTAACATCGGTGTATCTGTTCATTATCCACTTACATTCTTATCTCCTTTTGTAATAGCAAAATCTTCGTTTGTCGTAAGGAAAAGTAATGTATTTTCACTGCTTTCTTGTCATACATTTTTCAATACTGTAAATATCTGTGTACAATATTCAACAATAAGGTTGTTTTATTCTTTTGTTAATTTTTTTGAAAGCATTATACCAATTCACTATATATGATAGAAATGTCGTCGAACTGATTTTCTTACATATCTATATTTGTATAACGAGTCTAGACATTTCTATTGTTGTATCTAAACGTTTGATAAAAAAGAAAAACATGAAAAATATTATAAAAACTTATCGAAACAATAAAATACATGGAGAATAATAGTGTATACTAACTGCATATTTTTCATTGCCTAGAGGATAGAAAAATAATAATTATTAAATTAGTAGACATTGCCAAAAAATATTCGACTAATTCAGTGACTATTTAGCTAAGCATTGTATAAAATGCAGTACGTGGACTCAAAAATAGAAAACATATCGTTTATTTCTAAGTATACAAAAGAAAATTGTTGATATGCCATTAAGTTACAGTTAGTTCAATTGAAATAAAGAAACCAACCTATTGTAATTTACAATATGGGTAAAACATTCCATTGATATCATGAGAACGTAAGCATTTCTATTAAAACATTTGTCAGTAAAGTACACGAGCTCACTCACTGAACTGTTTAGTAAATAGGCTTCAAAACGGGACCTCTTTTTTAGCTTGTAAGCTAGCTAAGTTTATTCGTCTGTCCATAAACCTATATCCTCTCATTTGAAAATCGATTATGACCAATGTCATTGTCATATAATTTATGTCAACTTTATAAGCAATGCATGCATACAAAAATTCTTAATCGTTACGAATTGAGTGCTATCCACCAAAAATACAAATATTTCAAGCACTCTATTTCGGCGACTTTTCGTTACTAATTCTACCTTTGTCACGTTTGACGTTGTCTTTTCGGAACTTCTCTGGTCGATAATTTTATCTTTCGGCATTTTTCCATCATACCAATGGCTGCAGTCATTTTATGAATATAATTGCATAATAATGAAACTTTATTAAGAAATGTGAGTATTTATATAAGTGCATTGAAGTACTCCGTACTATTGATGTCATTATTCAGATTCAATATTCAATTTTTGATTAAGATGTCTCTATCATTTATTATTCACTTATTCCCTAATGATCTTGCTATCCTGATAAAAGGTTGTCGGAAAATACAATTCAAGTAGAAGAACATCCAAAAGTAGCTGTGCTAGTGCTTGAGAAGCATTTTTAATATAGATTAATACTATTAATCAAGAACATCCATATTAACATCTCGAAAAAATAATAGCTTGCGTTTGTATCGATGTTTATGTATTTGAGTATTGAAATTCGTATTGAGTGTGGGAGAGGGCTCTTTTTTTCAAGTTCATCTATCAAAAATAACAAATAGTTATTTTGCACTTCAAAAGCTTTAGCAGAATATTTTGAGTAGTGATATTATAATTAGACATCTCTTACTTCACACATTTGCTCTTCCTCAGTTCACACAAATGCTTGTTTATGGTTTCTTTTAACGGAAAAAGCGAAAAAAAGGAGTAGAACACGTTTATACATCTGGTAGCGTCCTGTGAGAAAGAAAACGATATTAAAAATGGGCGATCCCAAAAATCGTTGTGTTTATGTAAATACTCTCCAAACTTTGATCTTTCAAACAAAAACCATCATAGTCAAACCAATGTTACATGGTCGAGAAATAGATTTCGACATTCTTTCAAAATACTTTTGCATCCCTGATTAATTAAAAGAAATACAATAAATACATATCAAAACTAACTCGACAAGTTAAACGATTAGTTATTCAATTGTAATTCAATTATCAAAACTATTATTTTCTTTATGATTATCATCTTCGTAAGGACTATTATTCGGATTATTTCCTAATATACCATTATTATTATCTTCTCTTGCATATTTTCGCTTTTCATTAGTGCTGTTGATGTGCTAGTCTCTTTTCAATTATTCAATCAATGAAGAAAAATATTCTCTTAGCTTAACGATGATTAATTTCGATCTATGAATAATAATTGATGTATTTTACTACAATGTACCTGCAATAATAATTTCATTTTTAATTTACAGCCATGTGACGTTGTGTAAAGTGCAACTGTGACAGAAACTAGTGTCTGACATGACAATTTTTATCAAACAAGAAAAATAAAATCGTGATAAGAATGCTGAAAGCATTACGAACATTCTCACAGAACACTAACATTAGATCTCCGTATGATATACTCTTTATGAGAATGGAATGAGTTCACTGTTCTGATATTAACTAGGAAGAAAACTGTTATTGACTATATATATATTAACATCGGAAGGAATTCAGTATCAAATTAGATATAAGTAAATGAAGTCTCTGACTTTAATGATACGTTTTAAGTGAATTTAAATTCAACTTTCAAGCACACAGATTTTTCTTGATGTGGTTATCACATATACATAGACAATTTTAGTTGACAGTAGAATTCAATTCCATTTTCAATTTTCATATTATTGTCATGATTTTCCGAGTATTATTTTAAGAGGCTCCCTAAAACTTTTATACGGAAAGTTGACTAGAGTCATTCATTCATGTATTATTTTAAAACTGATAGCTAGTCATGTTTTTTTATGAAAGTTAAGAAAAAAACTGTCAGATTAAGTAATTTAATCGTGATATAATTCCATGATAATTGGACTTATAAACCTCTGAAAAATTACTGATAATGACGCGATGTTGATTACATGGTAAAGAAAGGGAGAGTGATGCGAAAAAAATTATACGATTATGTATCTTAATCAACCAGCTCGTGCATTTATTAACTGGTAAGGTAGTGAAGAGCAGTGATAGTATGAGCTTTAGATTTAGGAAGTCTATAGCCTACTCACTTAGATCTTTTAAGATTTTTTAAACGTCTGAGAATGCAGAAGACTCTTCAATATTTTATTATTCAAGTAATTCTTCATCTCTTAGGAATCCTCCATAAAGAGCGTCCAGATAAAAAATGTAATTTTTTGACCTTTCCTATTTCTTCTCTCTTCAAATTCGTATAGTCTCATCGAATCCCTTCCTTTTCTAGACGTTCAATATAAAATACACATAAATATAATAGAATGGCTTTAGACCACACACATTTCGTTTCGTAACGCAGTAGTCTAATATGAGTTGTTAAAAAACGATGATATCGAAAGTTCTTGCTGTTTGACATTTGCTTTTACACAAAATTTATGGAAAAAATATGAATTATAAATGATTACAATACTTTCATATGATGATACAGCTCATGACGCATATATGCGTGGCCAGTCAACAAAGGATTAATGAACAGAAAACAATAAAGATATAAAAGATAAGAATTAAACATGAAGTTTAATACCAATGGCATAACACCATATTCACATTCAGTTCATTTCATATGTAATAAATATGGAAACCTCGGATTTAAATCCGAGAGTTATGTGTACTTCAAAAAGTGAATTAGACAGAGGAGTCATCCTCGAATGTGTGAACATCAAAATTATCCTGGCAAATCTTTCCTATAAACACTTGACATTGTTGGCTATTGCTCACCCAATATGACTTGGAGGTGAATACGGCTCAGATTCGAACTCGTCGTCTTGATCTACGCTAAGAAAGTCATTTTTTTCTATCACTTGATTTCTATTGGTAACCCCTAAACCAATAGGATTTCGAGGTAAGTGGAGTACAGATTCGAGTTCTCCAGCCCAGAAAACCTCAAAGTATCATCTCTGTGATCAGAAGATTGAGCTCTAATTGTGGATCAATTAGAGCGTGGACGAAAACAGAACCTATTTCCGTCTGATTATCTTGGCAATATGTGAGTTAGCCTTCGTTTTTCTTTATGTTTCATATACCATTTTGTAGCTCGTGAAATTCTCTATCGAAAGGTATATAATAGTTGGGGTTTTATTTGACTATGATAGGAAAAGTTTTTTACGAAAGTGAGAATAGATCGATTTCCCTATAGGAAGCCATAGGGAAAAATGACTATTTTTGTAATAACTCAGGAACGGCTCGACCAATCATGCTCATCTTCGAACTCGACCGAGATATTGTTAAGACTGAACTGTGTAGAAAATTTCATCGCAATCGGACTCTCCTTTCAAAAGTTATCGTGTAAACGGACGGCCGAACACTGACCGATTCTAGAGTGTACTCACTTTTTGAATACACAAAAATGCTCTTCAAAACAGACTATGCTTCAAAAGTTAGCCCAAGTTTGTGTGAAGAAAAGGAAAATATTTATTGTAACTGTATGGACGTTCAACAATCTTTGAACTAGTCGCGGAATCAGTATATTAGCACTTCTCTTGTTTTGGATAGGCAATAGTAGGCGGCACCGTCGCTACATGTGCTGTATTATTCAGGATACAAATCACCAGTAGCGTAACTAACGATACAACTAGAACACTAGCTCCTCTCTTGTTTTGAGAAGAACTATTGAAAGTGTAGATACTTTATTGGTAGTGTTTAATTCTAATAACACGAAGCACATAGCGAGAGCTTCAATTGTCATAGCTCAACTAAAACAAGAGAAACACTAGTGTGCTAGTTCAGCCGCTACTTTGATCCTTCGCTTCTCTTTGCTTGGGCATCCTGTATGAGTGACTCCGTATACTTTTTATTTTTCTTCATAAAGTATGTTTTATTGATTATTTTACGTGTAACTTTCATTTCTTCAAAGCATTTTAATGGATAACGATATTTGACCAGCAAACTTTCAGAATCTCACTGAAACGCGCAAATACATTTTTGCAGTTTTATAATTTGCCGTTTTTTTTTAAATGATGACTAATAATATCATAAATACATTCTGTTGACTTTTCTGTTGGAAGTAGCTTCGTTTAAACATCTAAGAGTGTAATATCATCCATTTGTATAAATAAGTTATTGTAGTATACCTTTGTAGAGTAGCAGGTAGAAGAGATATAATTTCAATACATTTTTTGCTCTCGTAAAAAGTGACAAACATTACTGACAAAAATTGGAAATAGGCAGCTTGATATGTCTGTTCTTTTCTCGTTGAATATTATATAACTGTTGATCTTATGAGTTGAAATCACCACTAACAATAAATTCAGAATATCATGTCTCGCCATTATTAGTGTTCATGTTATTACTGATTGTAGTTTCTAATCAGACAGATCTTCGCTTTCTTTTCTAAGTTCACTTGGATTTTTCCGATAGAGACGACCATTTTTCTCTGAATATCAAATGATTACTAAACCTTCCCATATGTTAAAAAGGAGATGCTTAAGCACCAACTTAAAATTGGTTTTGCCAGACTAATCATGAACAAATCAATTATATACGACAATTTTCAATTAAACTTGTGATTTTATTCGATGTCTAGCAAATAACATCAATTACAATTATTTTGTTGTGATTAACCCTTTCGCAGCGAGTTTTTTTCAGTGAGAGATCTATCCATATCTGATGAAAAAATAATTTTTATTACAGTATATGAAAAGCTCGTGCGTCTGGAAGAAAAAACAGCTTTCTCAATCGCTGAAAACCTCTTGAACGAATGATCTCCACTCTTTACAATGTAAGTTTTATTAATAATGTTTCAACATGTGATATGCTTCACAACATGGCACTATGCATAAGCGAACACTGCACTGTTTACATTCATAGCTGATTTTTGTTTCGTGCTTTGTGTCACGAGTTGTACGACTACAAACAAAGCAACGACTTTGCCCATCATTCAAGCTTTCCACTTTTGATGGAAAATGTCGTGCTGTCATACGAACAGGCGTCCCAGTCGATGATCTGCCTCGGTTGTCTGATTTTTGAGCGCCGAATCCTTCCACAAGCGCCCGAACTACGTTCAATCGAAAGTCTGAAAAAACAATTTTTTCCCAGTGTCCAGTTTGTATAGTACACAGGCATTGAAAAGCGAGATATCAACCTAATGGAAAAACAATTTTTTGTACCACTTCAACGACTTGCGCACAGACTCGGAAAACGGCATTTGCATGTCCAATTTATCGACAAGCCCTTTATTTTCATTGCAGTCTTTGACAGAAATGGGTTTCACAACTCGACGACCTGTTTTATAATTTACTTTTTCAGTCGTTGTCATTTCTGTTCCATGAATAGTTGAAATCATATGCACGTCTCTTTTATCTTTCTATTTGAGAGCCAATAATATGTTGGTATGGAAAGAAATCTATTCATTCTGGTTGAGTTCGAAGGCTCGGAAATTTGGTAAGCCACGGCGATTCACTTGTACAGTACCAGAAGCCCATGTTTTCTTCGGGTGTAATATTTCGAACAGTGCAAGACAGGAATAAAAGCTATCAACGTACAAATTATGAACCCTGTGAAGATATTTTTCGATCAGTTTCATCACGGTGGCACCAGGGACACCTAGAGTCTCATCATGGACTACAGATGTTGATGATCCATTAAACACTAGAAAATCTAGGATGAAACCAGTACGGCAGTCACATAGTACGTAAAGTTTGATGCCAAAATGGCATCGCTTAGACAGGATAAACTGCTTGAAGTCAAGTCGATATTTCCAAAGCATCAGGCTTTCATCAACAACTAGATTTTGATATGGATACATGGCGTTACTAAATTTCTTCTTTAAATCATCCAGGATTGACCCCAACTTTGATAAACGGTCACTGGCAGAGATTTTCTCGTTGTCAACGAAGTGAAGGTATCGTAACAGCGAAATATATCTGTCCCTGGCAAATATGGTGCCAAAAATCGGTGTCTCTATTAGCGGAGCAGTAGACCAATATTCTTTTATCCTATGCTTCTTTACTTGAGACATAAGTATTGCCATTGTCAGGAAGGTATACAGTTCGCTAACGTTAGCATCCACCCAGGAAGCCATGTGAGAAGATGACGACCGAGGATTTTGCGATTAGTAGATGTTTGTTTGCCTTACGAGTGTTTCTATTAGATTTTGATCAAAGAAAAGTCGGAAAAAGTCGACAGGATTTTGAAGTTTGTTCAACGGTAAACATCGATCTATTTCTGATTGAGAAGAGTCGAAGAAATACAGGGATGGTGAAAAATCATCTTGGATCCATTCTCTGTTTGTACAAGGTATACCATGTCTTGTATTAAAATGATTTGTTCGGGAAGAGTTTTCATGCGAAGACTCATCCATATCCATCGATTCAGAGTCATCGGACTCGTCAAGATCCATCTCAAAGTCACTTTCGCTTTTAGAATCAATGTCAGCTCGAATTTCCGGTTCTTCATGCTCAGATAAGCGTCGACGAGAAGCCATCTTATAGGAAAGAATATGAATTATAGATGCGCGATAATAATCAGATGTATATGATGCAGTCCACTATACTAAACAATTGTTATCTTGAAAATATGTTTATATATAAAATATGATCTGATTTATGGTGTGAATTAACAGATATATATAGATATTCAAAAGCATGAAAGAGAAGAGAGCTTTCTAAAAAGCATCAGAAAGACATCGCCTATCATCAACAGAGAGAATAGAACGAAAAAGAATGATGATTTCATTCGAACACAGTAGCAGGATATGACTCATGCAATGCTATGCGTGCAAACAAAACGAAAGAAAATGTAGATAAAACATGCATGTGTAACAGTGCTGCACTATGATATTAACAGATGGTAGAAAAGGAGACATAATACACAAGTACAGGTTTTACAGATGGAACAAGTTACTCCTGTCAATCTTTTAGACATTTTAGACAGAAGAAACAGAGCGTTAAAACCTTCTTATTAGAAATGTATATTCACTGTAAAATTACCATCGCCATCAGTCGCTCTATATTAGTGATACACAGAGGTCCTTGCAGACTCGTATCAAATTGTACTTGAAGCCATATTGATATTGATATATAATAAAAAACTTCGCCATCTCATATATCGGACACTCGTCGCTAATAGGTGAAAAATCCATTAAAATTTAAATTGCTTTAATGTGATGTAAGCCATATTTTCTCAATTCTTTTTTTTCCTACATGATATTGTTCTTCTCGTTTTCTTTTATGCAAGATGCGTTTCTCAATCAAATTCATGCAATAAGGTATCTGGAAAATTCTGCTTTTCGTTTACTATAACGGCTTTTTCTCCATTTTCTTTTTGTTTGTTTTTTCCATTTACTGTATCTTGAAGACAATGGAACTTATATGCCTGTAGTGGCTTCTATTCAAGTAAGTGTGAGTTTGACAAAGGAAAGAAAGAAAGAAAGAACAAGAAGAAGACAGGATATCGCATTTCATCGTTTCTTTGTTAATCGACCTTCATCAAAGTAAATCATTGATTATATGACGCAGTAGAAGTCGCTTAATTATAGCTGTATAGGTATACTGTTTCGTGCGAAGTTTTGTATCGGCATTTGATTTTATCCACTAGGTAAGAATATTTTTAAGGTTACCCAATTAAATAATCAAAAATGTACTAGATATCTATATTTTTTTCTTGAATTTATGAAGTGTTTTCTGAGCTCTTCGTCTGATAAACGTCTCTTGAAGTAGATATTCTAGATGCGCCTCCCTATGTGCACAGTAATTTGTCAACTCTAGTTGCCATTGAGAGATAGTGACATGAATTTTTTTTATCATTTGAGAGTAGCTTGTTGATTGCACAAAAAAATAATATATTTTTGTAACTTAATAATAAGAATGAAGAAAAAAATCGCACAAAAAGATTTTCTTTTTTTCTCTACAATATACAGTGCGGTGCATAATTATAAGACCACTTGTTTTCAAAGTGCACTAAATAAAATGAGCGATATTTTTAGTGATTTCACATAGATGATTCATAAGAATAGCGCTATAAAATTTTCAAGCNTTACTATAATCGGTTTCAATCTATAGGTACTTACCTAATCAGTTTTAACTTATTACTACCTATTAATCTGTTTTAATCTAAAGCTACTTACATTAATCGATTATACTCTAATGCCAATTTTTGATAAACATTGTCTAGATATACGCCCGTTTGGAGATTCGAACAAGATACCTTCAGTAGTTCTTGATGCAATAAGCCATGACGATACCACTGAACTAATTGGCAGCAATTATGGTTCAGTTGGAACTCCTATATAAATTGTTTCAAGTAGAGATTGCGCAATTACGACAGAAATCGATTAAAATCGATTAAAACCGGACAAAATCGATTTTCATCCATTTTTTCTCAGTAAAATCGATTTTAATCGATTGCATAAAATAATGGATTAAAATCGATTAGATTTTTAATCGATTATTGCGATTTCTCCAAAAGAAATCGATTTTCGTCCATTTTTGTTCAGTAAAATCAATTTTAATCGATTACATAAAATAATGGATTAAAATCCATTAGATTTTTAATCGATTATTGCGATTTCTTCAAAAGAAATCGATTTTAACCCATTTTTGTGTACTCAAAAAGTGAGTACACTGTAGAATCGGTCAGTGTGTCCGTCCGTCCGTCCGTATACACGATAACTTTCGAAAGGAGAGTCAGATCATGATGAAATTTTCTACACAGTTCAGTCTCATCAATGTCTCGGTAGAGTTCAAAGATGAGCCTGATTCGAGGAGCTCTTCCTGAGTTATTGCAAAAATACTGATTTTTCCCTATGGTCTCTTATGCGAAAATCAACCTATACCCGCTTTCATAAAAAACTTTTCCCATCATAGTCAAAATAAAACCCCAACTATTATATACCATTCGATAGAGAATTCCACGAGCTACAAAATGGTATATAGAGTATTAAAGATTTGAGCTCAATTTTTTGAGTCAAGCGAAGAGTTTTTTGAGAAAATAGCGATATTTTATAAAGGTTGGCGAAAGCAAATTGGGGTCGAGGAATCTCAATCTGAACTCAGATTTTGAAAATTCTGAATAAATTTTTTTTGGATTAAGGAATCGCTTTTTCACTTTTTGAAGTACACATAACACTCGGATTTAAATCCGAGGTTTCCGCATTTATTGTTCAGTAAAATCGATTTTAATCGATTGCATAAAATAATGGATTAAAATCGATTATTGCGATTTCTTCAAAAGAAATCGATTTTAATCCATTTTTGTTCAGTAAAATCTATTTTAATCGATTTCAAAAATAATCGATTAAAATCGATTAGATTATTAATCGATTATTTGAATTTCTCAGAAAAAAATCGATTTTAATGGATTTTTACTCAGTAAAATCGATTATAATCGATTCTCGATTCGAATTTAATCACCATTTGCCACTTTTAATCGATTTTTCGCGATTTTTCTCTCGAAAATCGATTTTAATCCGATTTCCAGGCTTGTTTTTTTACATGGGTATGCAGTGTTAAAGTAATCGCTACAATATAACACTCACACTTTGGTTTGTTAGCTAGCTTTGAAAAGTATTTTTTGAACTGCAGAGACTGGATATTTGATGTTCACATTAATATACCAATCCGAGCAAAAAAATTACAATCTCTATGACTATTTGGGAATCGGGTGACAAATAGTTCTCGGCAAATCCTGATCAATTCGACATTTTTCTCCTAACTGAAAAAGTTTTTTAAAAAGATATGTGTCGTTGTTTTGTCTTCGAAAGTGGTCATTGGTTGTTGCGACAAAAATTTAATTAATAGTATCATTTTCTTCTTTAATATTTATGTCCGTGTCATCAACATCACTTAATCAATCGTTTTTATTTCGAAGCTCATTCAAATGTATCTTGATGGCGAGGGTGAAGGTGGAGCTAATCTAGCTCTCGTCATCATGATTTCATTCTAGCTACAGAATTCGTCACATAGCTCTGAGACCTTTGAAAAAATGTGCATGTTCTTCAAACTCTTATGTACTCGTAATAGGATTGGAAATCATACTCGAATTTTTGCAATCATTATTATGGGTGTGAATGTGTGATTGTGTGGCTCTCCGCGTGGTTGTGCTCAGTCTGAGTATGAGGTGTGACTGTTACTGTGGGTGTGCTTGTGTTAGTGATTCTGAAGAAGCCACACAACGACACTCAATCATAGCCACAGCTACTTTCACAGCCACACTCACACCTACATTCAAACCGACAGTCGCATACACACACCAAATCCACAGAAACATCCTCGTAGTACTCAATTGTAACTTAAGCACTCGGTGGTAGTACCCAAATATTCATCACTCCTACATGAAAACTCACTGACAGAACTCGAACACTCAAAATTCATTGTGAGTATACCAAACGAGTAATCGCGGCATTTTCTAGGGTGAGTACTTTCGCTAGATAAGAGTCATCACTTTTATACTGCATTAACTATTGATTTTAAAAAGAAGGTGGAAAAATATTACAAAGATATAAATACTTTCATTGAATTATTAGGCAATCCATTCATTGCAATTTTAAATAAAGTCACTCAATAACTCAGGAGACTTCATTTCAAAAAATTCTTTTTTTAAATGACAATGTAATAAAATAATGCCTAATGGAACATATTCTGAATTAGCTCACTTATATTTTAATCATAAAACATATAAGATAGAGTAAACATTTTATAAATAATTATAAAAAGTTTTGTATCATTGCATTGGAATAGGATGATATACCAGTTCGACCTATTGAGAATACCATTCGTGTTTTAACAATAAAAATGGCAAAACTTTTAGATTATAACATACGACTCATATTCAATGACAAATGTGGTACAGAAATGATTATTGACGATGCTTCTTTAATTAAAGAACTTAACAAATATAGTAAAAAGGTCGTTTCAAGCCATTGACTTCTTTTCGTACATTTAAAATTTGTAATTTATATACGTATGCAGCCACAAGATGAAGCAGTCGATATTCTTGTTGAAATTCTTTATCTACATGGATATAGGATAGTAAAGCAACTTCATCTTGGTAGAATAAGAGAACTAGCTTCAATAGTGCTCAAATAAAATATTTTTATCTATAATAAAAAACATTTACTAACAAGTTATTGGTGGCGCTATGAGTTCATCATTTATATATTAACTTTAGCCAATATTTTTATACGGAAGTGACAAAAAGAACTCGTTCGTCAACAAATATTTGACAGATGAATTTTATGACCGGCACATAGATGTAGTAGAAATAGAAGGTCTTATCATAGAAAAACAATTTATATAATAATCTTCCTAGATACATTGATGATGCTTTTATGACATGGAATAAATCTTAAAAAGAATTTGAGCAACTGTAAGATAATGCAAATAAATGACACTCAAATATTAAATTAGATTAAAATCAGTACAAACCTTCGATTTCTTGATGTCTTTATTACTAACAATGATGATTATCTATCAACGTCCGTGTATCACAGGCTAGCAGCTGAACCTTATGCTATACTATGTACCTCTAGTCATTCTCGACACCTATTGGAAAATATTTTGAAGACGATTCTGACGCGAGCTGCAAGATATTCATCCCGAATTGAATTATTTTATAAGGAACGATCCTATGCTAAACTTAATTCAATTATATAATGGATAAGTCTCTATCAGCACGACCAAAAACAATGATTATTTCTACCGATAAAAAAATCTTTAGTTATCCATCATTATTTATTGAAAATGAGTTTCGAAATTCTTTTTTGAATATTTATCTTCATCATCATCTTTACCGTTTATTGCTAATGAAAAACAAGTTTTTCTTCTTCATAATAAAATTGTGGGTTAACCAACAGTTCGACAATCACAAGTGAAAATTATTTCTGCTGTGGCCAACGTCGACAACGATCAAATAGAAGAAACAGAAACTCAACCAGAAGAACAACAAAGGAAGCAGAGAAAAGACAAAACGTTAAAAAAAATAAATTAATACTCATTATACGCATGAAAAAAATATTTCATTCATTTAAAAGAGACATGCATCAAGTTTAAGATAATGTCCTAAAAAGCACACAAGTGGCCGATGTCAAGGTAATTGTTGACAATCGAAATTGTCAAGATGCAATCAATGGACTGATAGTTAAACAACCTAAACAATCATTATTAAGAAACAAACCGATTAAGAGTCAGTCATTCCGAGACATAAACGAACAATATTTTTTAACCACTATAATTATTCATCTTTCAACTTATAAAAAGACAAAAAGAAACGCAGAAAATATCGAGACAATTATTTTAAATAACGAGGAATAGTCCACTCAACCGTCTACTTACAAATATTGCTGGCGTCACATTGAGCAACAATCATACTTCAAAACTTTAAAATCATTTGAAAACTTTCAATCATCTTTTTCTCTTCATCTATATTTAATATTCGAAAACACTAAAGTTTTGTGTCTGTTATCCGCAAATCACTTAATCAATGTTGCATTTGTTCCTCGTTATAGTTTTTCTCATAAAATATATTTATCGCTTAATATTATTCTGGCTGCAAACTTATTCAACATTCATAATCTAACCTATAGCAGTTGCCAACGATAAAATTTGATACTAATTATCAAACATAAGCAAGATCAAAATACGTGTCGTGAAGGTTTATCACACCCACACCCTTAAATCATCGAATGAATTTCATGGATTCGAGCACATCGTATTTATCCAATGAGAATGATGAGAAACTGATTGAAATCATGAAAATAATCTAATATTTCGGAATAAATCATATCTATGGAATGACAGGCATGAAAAACTTATCAAAATCGTCAAATAAACTTCATTTATTATGCATGCTAATTAACGAATATCAAAGAGTCAAGCTTCAATGATTTCCTATTTAGGAATATCGGTGTAAATTTTATCATTATGTCGACATGTAAGATAAATAAAGAAAAATACATCGAGAAGAAGTACAGAACATGTTTGATGGGCTATGCGTCCTTTGTCAGTATGTTGCTCACCTCAGAAGTTGTTGAAAAATGACCCCATCAATTTTTCGTCATTTCGAACCGGTACATTTTTTTATCGTAATTTTGTGACTTTTTACTTACCGTCTCCCTTCACTCGCCACATAGATGATGGTGTCATCAGGTGACCAAAATTTGCCTAGTATGTTCCACTCATAAGTTGTTATTCAAGATAAAATTTGATTTTGCCTTTTAAGCAATGTATTAAAATATGATAATGCCCGATGGCTATTCATTTATTCTATTTTTATTTAAAATATCCATCAATGTATACAGGAAGAAGGTTCTTCAGAATATCGTTATTTGAACTATGTAGTCCTGGTGAGATCATTAAATATTTAAGACAATCTGAAAGAAACCAATTGCATTAGTCTTCAGACTTCATACTTCATACTTTGAAAACGAGCAAAATTGGTCTGAGATGCAGGATGGATTCAGCGATTTTTTTTGAATAGCTTTGAACTTCTTTTGGAATGATAAACAAATCATAATCGATTATGCAGCTTTCAACCGTTTTATTGTCAAATTTTGTAGAAATTCATAGAAATGATTGAAAAAATTCCATGTAGAATCTGGAGGACCTGTGAATATATATTCGAAATCCATTGATCCGTCCCAAATTTCGGTCAAAAGCTGTAATTAGATACTTTCGGTTTTCGAGATAAAAAATGTCTGCATGCTATTGCTCAGAATAGAGTTAAGCTGTCAAGAAATTTCACTCGATAATATAGATTCTCAGTGGAATATCAATCGTTTCTGTTAGCTTTCGATAGGTTTTATTCGTAAAAACGGTGGAGAGATGCACAATCAGTTATAATTTGGATGGTCCTTAATAATAGTTTGATTTGAATCAATAAAAAATTTTTACTGGAAAGTAGAAGAAAACAGTTATTATACTCGGTCAAAAGAACCGAGTAGGTCGAATGGTGAGCAAACGAGCGATCTCTGAGATAGGTTATCACATTATTTATAATACAAGCCCTACTCACAGCTTCAGGCTGACTCAGAGACGTGTGTGAATTGCTTTGAAGTATGTCAATTTTTCTTATAAGTTTTGGTAGTCAGAATGATGTCATCGGGCGTCCGTAGCCTTTCCAGCTCTCTCACTCAGTGTCATACCTTGCTACTTTTCATTGAACCCCTCCCCCAAATAATGGCATCATTTTTTAACGAATCTCGATGAAAATATCACGCTTCATTGATACCGGTTACCAGAAATTGATAGAAGAAAAAACGGTGTGGTTTCATTTACGATGGGTATGTGATAAAGTCAGTTTCGAATCAACATTAAACAAAATTTATACATTTCAATCTCATTTAGCACGTGAGTAGATTTTCTTTTCATCCTATTTCAATTATAGATAAAATTATAGATAAAAGTCACGACTATCTGTAAACAGCAAAACGGCATGACGTTCAAACGAGATATCTTTGCATTTTCAGTCGTCAGAGAGTAACTTCAAGGACACTCTGATGTAGCGTGTTCAGTTTAAAAATTTGATAGTCATGGTTGACGTGACTCTCATAGGTACATTCTAGTTAACACAATAATGAGTGACAATAGAAATGATTTCATTCGCACAAAATCACTTCTACAATGCTCACATTTGACTGTGAATCATAGTAGTGAAGGACACATATTTATGTCGCAGAAAGCTAGCAGAGAATACGGAAACTTCTAACAGAAGATATTTAAGTAGAAGAAGTACCGAAACAAACAAAAGAAAAGCTATTCGAATATCGATAAGCTCAACCAAAACCGAGATTTAGAACGCTGTACAAAGAAATCATTACGCTCACAAGTACAAAAGTCACACGATTTTTCGAATGTGACACATAACGGAAATTTTCGACAAAAGACGAGCGATTCATTCTTTTGCATAAACTGCAGTCAAATATTTGGATACTCAATACTGCCGAATCAATGTTAGTGCTTAACGTGCTTCTCATGAAGAAAAAAAAAGAAAAAAATTATTTAAATGGTTATTTTCAGAACTTTCATCAAACGAATTTCATTTTTCCAAAAAAATCAAAATCATTACGTTTCTTTCATCATTTTATAATCATTTTTATTCCATGATCTTGATTATTTGTAACACATGAAAATCCCTGCATTAGTTTCATTACTGTTTCATCACTTCATTGTATGACTTTCAGTTTTGAACAAAAATCAAAGTTATCCAATTACATAGTTTCATTCAAATTCTATTTGAATCACCAAATTTTTAAACGATTTTAGATGAGTTAACCTCATATTATATTTTAAAGTGCAAATTTTTTGATCGATGACATAAATGTAAACTACCCATGAAAAATAATTTATAAAAGTTTGCGTTGGAACGCCAACTTTTAGCAAAAAAAGCTATTGTTGCGTTTAAACGCATTCTGTTCTATTCTCAACGCGTTGAAACGCATCGTTTTTATTTGAAACACATTTTTTCAACTTACAATGTCAGCTAAAAATAACGTTTGAACGGGTGATAAGAAAATGGATTTTCCTCTCTAACAAATGCTTTCAAAAACATCATTCGAACGTGTTTAATAACTGTCTATATGCATATCTTTATCCCATCGATTTAGAGCCAAATGAATAAAATCTCGATGAACGTTACTAGTATATGACAATGTACACATGTGAACAAATAGAATGTTTTCTTTAATAAATTATAATAAGTCAATATTTAAATTTCAATCATAGATCGGTTTCTAACAAACTGAACGATGGCCAACAGTATGATAAAACTGTTTTGGTAAGAAATGTAGATAATCAGTTAAATTCAATCGAACAGCTGGATAATAAACTGATAATTGTCCTCGATATGAAAAATAATTTACTTCATTATGCCATCCACATAAGAAACGAAAAATACACGGATGACCATTTCTATATAAAAATATTGCAATATCATACATTTTTAATTGAAGTTTGTCTGAACGAGAATAAAATCCATCACGTTGATATTCTTTTTCTTGAAGTTTAATGTCCATTATAGAATTATTGAGCCTTTGAGAGAATGCCGTTTCTCGCCCACGTATATGACTAATGGTAGGTTCCACTTCAGATGCTGAAGTTCGTGTTGGATCAGGATGAGAGGCACCAATCACTGGAGCTCTTGCTTGTTTTAATAAACTGCTAATATCATTAATATGTCCTTTACCATCCATCCAAATAATCCATTTCGCTAATGGAAACATTCGTTGTCCAACAATCTTTAATGTTTCTGTTGATTTTGCAGCAACACTAAATGGTGTAGCATCAACACCTAAATCAATGAAATCCCATTTGAAATTAAAATCCATTGAATAAAGTTTTTTATAAGTATTCATTGTTCTTGTGTCAAGCAAAGCAACAAAACAAAATGATGGTAGGATGACACCTTGTACTTCAGGTAGAGGATCATAGCAGTTTGTAATACATGTAAAAATTATAGTTTGACATGTATGATTACGACTATATCGATTTCTAACTTTATCAAATACAGATGGAATGTTAAAAGCACATTTGAGTGGTTTTTGATTTGATTGTTGATATAGTTGCTCTCGATCATTAAATGAATATAAATCACTAAAAGCACAGTCAAATGATTTTGATAAACATCGATTTGGTTCATCAGTTGAAGTACGATTTGTAATGGTTTCAGACTGCATTTGAGCAAATATACCTTCGTTATAACATTGACGATTCTCATATAAATATTGTGCAAATGAACGATCACCATGTAAATAATAAAAATCATTAGAATATGTAAAATTTGATGACCGAGATGGTATTGACATGGTTAGAATACTTTCAGCTATATTCGATTGATCCCACCAAGTCGAATCTTCAATAAATTGATGAGAGTCATATTCAATTATATTTTTTAGTTCTAATGACGAAGTATTAAGTCCTAATAATGAAATAAAACCTATCAAGATTCTTTCACAATCGATTAAATTCGTTTTAATTAAATCTTCTGAATCAATAACTGTCCATTTAATAGATGGGATAGTTGTAAAATAACTTAGAAAACGGTTTATAGTATAATCAGCTTTCTTAATACTATCTTCGAGAGAATTATCAAAACTGAAAGTAAGATTAAAATTCTCTTTGAATAAATCTAATTGTTGAAATACGAGTGTTGCATTAATAGATCTTCTTTTAAAATAAATTTGATTAATATGTCCTATATTATTATTTGCTTGTTGATTAATCTTAATTGTACATTGTGATTCATCAGCTAAGTTAGCTGGCAGAGGCATGATATAAACTTGAATAAACATGTTGTTTGTCGAGTCTGAGGGAAAATAATTTTCTTCAATAATATAACAATTATTATTTAATCGAGTTATCCTAATATTTCCTAATTTTCGTGTTACTATCCATCGAATATATTTCATGATTCCAGTACCATCATAAGTCCACACGAAACTATGTATCTGTGTATATTGTGAACAGTTATGTGTGGTAGGTAATCGACGATTGACAGGTTCCCATTCAAAACAATGAGAATTAAAACTGATTTGAAGAATACGAAAAATTGATTGATGAGACTTCAAAAAAATACTGAGAAACAAACAGACTATCAGTAGCATTAGGCAAAAAACCACACGATAAATTGAAACTGTTGAGGACATCACCTAAAATCATACGAGTTTATTTTTGCTATAGATATGTAGGATAAAGCTCTTTCTTTCCCAATCTTTGATGAGATCTAAAAAACTTAATACTGGTTTTGAGAAACTTCTTTATAAATTTAATGCCTAGGCTTTATAAAACTCTTCTTTACTGAATAATTGTATACAAAAACAAGTTCATATATCATGTATGCTCAAAACATAAAAGACCTTTTCTGATCCCAATCCCATCGAAAACTTATTTTTAGTGCCGAATTTCTATCAGGCACGGTTGAAAGGGAGAAACATATCACTTCTCGGGAAATTGGTGTTGCTAAGGATTCAGCAAATACGTATTACGATATCAATGTCACAAATGACAATGGTTCTACATGAATAGATTAGAGCTAGCTGGCCTACAAGCTAAGCCCATAAATCAAACTCGATATGAAGCACATTCTGAAAATTTGACTTATCGTTTAAGAGATTATAAAACTTTCGAATATACAATACTGAATTTTACTTCCTTTGACTTTCGATGATGAATATCATTCAGAAAAATAAATGATATGCTTCGTTCGGGAATCGAACCCACAATATGTTTACTGGTTATCCGAACCAGTGCTCTAACCATTGAGCTATTGAAGCACGACTAACATATCATTTTTATTTTCTGAATGATATTAAATCATCGAAAGTCAAAGGAAGTAAAATTCAGTATTGTATACTTACATATACTCCTTTTCTATTCTTTAACAGTTATATTCACCCTCTGATAAGAGGAGAATAAAAAATCATCCTAAATTTCACTTGGTTAGAAATAGCTTCGCTATATCCAGGTGCGTCGTACACATCGTGTCGACGTTACAAATTTCGATGATTTAATATCATTCAGAAAATAAAAATGATATGTTAGTCGTGCTTCAATAGCTCAATGGTTAGAGCACTGGTCCGGATAACCAGTAAACATATCGTGGGTTCGATTCCCGAACGAAGCATATCATTTATTTTTCTGAATGATATTAATCATCGAAAGTCAAAGGAAGTAAAATTCAGTATTGTACAGTTACAATTATTTTATGTTGAAAGAAAAAAATACACATAGTTATCGTCATGTAATGTCATCAAAGTTTTATCAGAATGTCTCGATAATGAATAGTATCGTACAGATTAGAGTCTACAATTGGAACAGTCATGATTTTAAATACTGTTCTCAGTAGCTTACAATCCAGAGATAATAGAGGATCAAAAAACTAAGAGTAAACTGCCGTAATGGAACATTCTCGTTCGAGATTTGACTATGAGAAATAGTAGTAGCTGACAGATAAACAAGTAGAAAATCCTGTAGAAATAAATCGAAAATACTATTTTTCTGGAATGAAAAAAAAGTGAGAGAGGTTTATATTTTTTTATTTTTCATGAAAAACTTCCATAAAATCAAACAATCACTATTTTAACCTAATTAAAACTAATAATAAATTAACAAATTGATTCAGTTAGGCTGATTAAAAGTTAACTTTATATCTATGGTTATTAACATTTTAACTATTATTCAGTTTTGCCAACTTTAACGTTTCGAAAAGCAGTTTTAACTTCAATATCGTTTACTGAAAACCTTCTGGTATTTCTGAGCAAACACCAATGCTAATTTAATAGTGGTTTTGTAAAAGTCAGTATGATCATCGTCAGTGATCACTATATCGACTAGGGACGCAAAAGTGACGATTACTGGTCAACCGGTAATCGTTCTGTCGATAACTGGTATGGGAGCACGACGAATGTGTGAATAGACAATTGTGTGTATGGACAATTGTGTGTAAGACAATTGTGTGCAAAATGAATGTGTGTCATGTATAAATAAATATTTTAGTCAAAAAAGTGAATGACAATGAACAAAACGAAGTAGACAAAATAACAAAAAAAAATCAAGATAAACTAATCAGTAAAGAATTATAACATGAATGTATGAGCAATCGCTTTTATTTTCTNTTTTTTTCGCTTTTTCTGTTAAAAGAAACCATAAAAAAGCATTTGTGTAAACTGAGGTAGAGCAAATGTGTGAAGTAAGAGTAAGAGACGTCTAATTATAATATCACTACTCAAAATATTCTGCTAAAGCTTTTGAAGTGCAAAATAGCTATTTATTATTTTTGATAGATGAACTTGAAACAAAGAGCCCTCTTCCAAACTCAATACGAATTTCAATACTCAAATACATAAACATCGATACAAACGCAAGCTATTATTTTTTCGAGATGTTAATATGGATGTTCTGGAGCAACAGCATTGTGAAATAGAACTAGTTTCGTCTCGCTCATATTTAATAGTATTAATCTATATTAAAAATGCTTTTCAAGCACTAGCATAGCTACTTTTAGATGTTCTTCTACTTGCATTGTATTTCTCGACAACCTTTTATCACTAGAACCTTTTATCAGGATAGCAAGATTGTTAGGGAACAAGTGAATAATAAATGATAGAGGCATCTTAAACAAAAACTGAATATTGAATCTGAATAATGACGTCAATAGTAAGGAGTTCTTCGATGCGCTTATATAAATATTCACGTTTCTTAATAAAGTTTCATTGTTATGCAACTATATTCACAAAATGACTCTGCAGCCATTGGTATGATGGAAAAATGCAGAAAGGTAAAATCATAGACAACATAAATTTGAAAGCAATATATTGAATGTGACAAAGTTAGAATTAGTAAGGAGAAGTTGCCGGAATAAAGTGGTTGCAACACTCACGTTTTCGATGTTGATTAAGAGTGTGTCATGACTAGAAGACTATCATCGTTACCCTTAAACCTACACCGTGATTTGCACATTCATACCATACCCAAAATAAGTAAGACAAGACAGTTCAGCGCTGCTATCATTGATTACATGTATTCAGAAATAAGAATTGCTTGAATTTGCATCTGCGTATTTGGACTCAAGTTAAGTTGTTTCTAAACATCGATAGTTGTCTATTCGCACCAATTAAAATTTTTTGTATGTATGCATCGCTAATAAAGTTGACGTAAATTACATAAGAATTACATTGGGCATAATCAATTTTCAAATGAGCGGATATAGGCTTTTGGACAGACAAATAGACTTGGCTAGCTTACAAGCTAAAACAGAGGTCGCCTTTAATTTGACGTATATTTACTAAACAGTTCAATGAGTACGCTAGTGTACTTTACTGACAAATACATTAATAGAAATGCTTTTTCTATTTTTAGAACCAAGTACTGGATTTTGTACAGTGCTTAGCAAAATAGTCATTGAATTAGTCGAATATTTTTTGACAATGTCTAATAAATCCATAATGATTGTTGTTATATCCTCTAAGCGATGGAAAGTATGCAGTTAATATACGCTGCATTATTCTCCATGTATTTTTTTTTTTTGATAAATTTTTATAATGTTTTTCATATTTTTCCTCCTCAACATGGATAAAGAATGTATGAATAAATCTACATCAGTCAAACAGGTATTGTGAGAGGTTGGCCTACATCATATAAATATATACATTATTAGCATTCACAATTATGCAATGTGCATAATTGTAGTGTTCTACTTAGGTCAGGGTTTCTTCATTTTAAGTATACTTTCAATATGCACATGTGCTCCTTTCACTATTTTACAATGTCAACTAACTCTTTGATAAGAATTCTTCATAACCAGTATTTCCTGAATTTTGCAGAGAACCCGAGAACAAGGAAATTTTCGATCAAAGAAGTCCATGTTGTTCTTTAATTTCTTTTCATATGAAATGATGCGATCAATTTATTTGAAATATATAAAATGTCTGATTCATATCATTTATCATACAACGGATAGGTTCTGAAAATATTAACTTGACTGATAATTTTAATCTAGAGCAAGAAGACTAGCTATATCAATATTTCTGTTTCGAACATGTCGAAAGGAATATATATATCGTCTCTACAAGTTTACTGTGATGTTTTTCGTTCGATGAAATTATTCTTACTGATACTCGTCATGGTAATAGGATTTCTTTTGAAGCTCATTCACATCATAGAAGTGAATATATTAATGCATAGGAAACTTTTGGATAGTTAGTAAATTTATTTCTGTACTGGATAACGTGGGGTTTAGTTTGCATTTGGAATAGATTCAATATCTCATTGTAAGTTGATAAATGACTATATATATATTAATGATAACTTTTATTTTCCAACAAGATTAAAAAAATCGAAAACAATACATAAAAGAAGCTCTACCATATCAGTATTTTTATATTGTTTACGCACTAGACTGACAATGCCACTTCAAATTTAATAAAAAAAAGAAAAGGTTTGTTAATTTATCATTGTTATTTATGCGACAGTTGTTATAGAAATGGTGCTGGTATCAGTAATGATAGAACTACCGTAGGAGTTATTGGAATTTTGAATTCTCTTATGAATTTTAATACACTAATAGAATTCAAAAGTAAAAGAATATGCATGGTGAACAATTACAATGGATGGTCGAGTGTTTATCCTTTCAAGATGGTAATTTATGTTGATTTTGTACATTTGATGGAGACCGAGAATAAATTATGTGTAAAATATTGAAGACGAAATGTATGTTTATTTGTTTGAGGGATGCTGCTATTTGTCATTTTTTAGACTGTGATGTTTTGTTTTAAACGATAGGTTTATTCACATCAATCTTTTTTGCGTCTTGCAGAACTGTGCATTGCTATTAACAGAATTTTATTTAGCACGCAAAGATAAATTCTAAGCAGAATTTCAATTTAGATGTTGGGCTAAGTGCAGAGGATGAAACACAGCTCTGCTTGAAAATCAGAATTCTGACACAGTTCTGCTGTAAAACCAAATTTTTTGTCTTCTTCGTAGTGCTATGGAATTTTATTCGAATTCTGGCGATTCTTTAAAATTCTAAGCAGACTTTTGTTGTCCGAAAAGGATTGCATTTGATAAAGCTTGCCATTTGATGTTGAGATTTGAATTTCGACTAGACTCTGCTGTATTGTTTCAATTTTTAGTAGATTTCTGTTTCAACAGGCTTGTTTTTGTTTATCAATGGGTGTGGATCAAGAAAATTATGTTGTAATCTTCATTATATTTGATTCCTGGTCTAATATATACAGGTCTACAAAATTCTGAATTCTTCTTGATAGGCATTCTGCAGACCATTTTTATGTAATACCAGTAAATGTCATATTTTGTTGATAAACACTGACAATATTAGATGAAAGAATTTCTTCTGCAGTACCTAAGACTTGATTAATAGTTTTACCAGCTAATTCTGTGTTAATGTAGCAAGTAAATTATTAATTGTTTGAAAAACATCATCAATAACTGACATAATTAAAGGATTAAGATCGAATGAGATCATTGTTCGTGTAAAAAATTTAGCAATATTACCAAGATATACAGGTAATTCAACTTGAGCTTAACACCTATATAGAAAATAGATTCAATCGAAAATTATTTTATTCATTAATTTTATCTAAAATGGTTAATTAACTTCATTAATAACGGGTGGGCCAAAAAGCACTGCCCTCTCAGCATTTTAAAGATTTCTCCTCTATTATCTGTGTGATTAAAGCTCTGTTTATCATCAAAAGATAGCGCTTGAAATTCTCTACAAAACCATACATACCCAGACCCCAGAAACAGTTTTAGATATATTTGAAAAAATTCGTAAACAAAAGACATATACACCGCTGTAAAAAATAAATAACGGCTGTCCCATAATAAATGGCTACACTTTGCATTTCATATTTTAATCTATAAATACATTTATTACAAAAAAAAATATACCACAAGATGCAGCGTGAAAAGTTCTACAACCTACAAATTTAAGTGTTTTAATAAAAATATTTTTCGTTTTGAAAAAAGCAAAACTCTGTGCGACTAATTTTCGCTATTGTGAAAAAATCATTTTTTTTACACGAAAGAGAATTCCTTTTTCTTATTTTATCTTTTTATCTCGTAATATGTATTCTTTAAAAGAAACAAAATATACCAGAAGATGCAGCTTGAAAAGCTCTACAATTTACAAAGAACAGCTTATTTTATTTGTGTACTTTTTATGTTGAAAAAAAAAAACTCAAAATCTGTGCGATCGGTTTTCACAACGGCGAAAATTGGTCGTACAGAGTTTTGCTTTTTTTTGAAAACAAAAACTATATTATTAAAAAAAACTTTAATTTGTAGGTTGTAGAACTTTTCACGCTGCATCTTGTGGTATTTTTTTTTTTAATAAAACGTATTTATAGATTAAAATATGAAATGCAAAGTGTAGCCATTTATTATGGGACACCCGTTATTTATATTTTACAGCGGTGTGTATGTCTTTTGTTTTCGAATGTTTTCAAATATATCTGGAACTGTTTGGGGGTCTGAGTATATATGGTTTTGTAGAGAATTTCAAGCGCTATCTTTTGATGATAAACAGAGCTTTAATCACACAGATAATAGAGGAGAAATCTTTAAAATGCTGAGAGGACAGTTCTTTTTGGCTCACCCGTTAGATACATCAACATCAGCATTGAGAGAAACTGAATTTGCAATAGTGGCTGAAACACTTACTTGTGCTTTAAAATCTACAACAGATGAGATTTCATCAACACTTCAATCAAGAACATAATGCCAAACATCAGGTGGATTGCTAATATTAAAAAGTACAGCAGTACAAACCGAATTCTTATTATCCGGACATGTTGAATTGCTTGTATCTATTAATACCAAATTAGAAATAGAAATAATAATTACCAAATTAAATAAAGAATAATTGTTATAATGCTCGATTGAAGCCATATATTTTTGTAATATGAATATAAATAGCAAACTTTTATCGATATAAATGATTTAGTCCTCAATGATGTTTTCACCTTAATTGATGAGATAATAGAGTAGAAAAGCGTATATGTTTATTTTTATTGATACATATAATTATCATGCGTGAATGATTATGAGTGATCGATTTGTGTTTTATTATATTAATGAATAAAAGAATGATTGAGAACAAAAACAAGAAAAAAAAAGTTTTTCATTTAAAGGAGTTGGTTTGTTGTATTTTTAACACCTTTGATTGCTCTTGCTAGAAGAGGATTAAGATCGACTGATTGAAGTGTTCGATTGACAATATCAACAATTTTATCTAATTCTACAGCCAACTGAACTTGAGCATTAACACCTATATTACAAAACAAGCAAATTTATAAAAGAAAAATAAACAAATTTTACTCTTTTTCTTCTTACCAGGAATCTTTAATTGAACAGTTGAAATGCCAACTTAAGTGCCCGCAATAAGATTAATCAGTGATGCGACTCGAGCATCAACATTTAAGCGAGCTTGAATATGATCTACATGCAATTCAATTGTTAGTGCCGTAATGCTTGCATTAAGCCATACATCAGGTGGCAATGTTAACATTAAATGGAAGTTCTTGTGTACAAATAGATGCACTTCTTGTACAGTTGTCTGTTGATGCTTCTTGTTTCTTGATACTTTGTATAGTCAGTTGAAGAAGTATTTTGAACTAAAGGAAATTTAGATCGTGAATTTTTCTTTAATAATGAAAAGAACTGACCGGTTTGATCATCTAGAGATACTGCCAATAATAAGATACTTAACAATAGCATGCTAGACATAGTTTGATTTGATTTCTTTCGTGTTTATTTCTATCGTACAAAACTCAGATTGATGATCTGATCAAGCGTGGCATATGTTTGTTTTTCTCTCTCTTCATTTTCAATTTTTTTCTCTTCCTAACAAATACAAAGAAGAGACACCTATAACGATTATATTTACGTTATTATTCAATAAATAAAATCTGCATCATATAAATCAAAGACTTGTTATTATTATGGTCAAAAGTATATATTTATTTTAAGATTTTTCTATAAGATATTAGTACGATATTCGAACTTCTTGTTATTATTTCTGTGTAAAATGTATATGTGACGAAATTGATCGAATTTGAAAACTCTTATATTCACTATTCGATATTATCATAGATAAAGAATATGATGAGAAGTCATGATCAATCTCGGAATGTCGAACAAGGCATGCAATAATTGACCCAATTTATTACTTAGAGGAGAAAAAAATCAAATCTATAAAAAGTGATATTTTTTAGTGACAAATCATGTATTATTTTAGTCGAATTGAATATAAATACCAATAATCAACTGAAATAATTCAGTCTGAATAAAACGGCTATACTAATAAGCAATAGTCATTCTTACTGACAAAAGTCATTTTATTAAATATCATATCATATTTCAATACATGATAATAACTTTTAAAAACAATTTTAATTTAGATTTTCGTTTATTAGGATATTAAATAAAATAAAACAGTATTTAAACAGCCTTTCTAACGTTTTCTGTAAAAGGTGAACTAAAAAGAGTGCTAAAGTATATAGTGAGCTTTTCGCCTCTTGGTCTGTTTTGTACGTCGTGATAGACATCTTAGCAATACTCTATTATAGATTCTGACTTGTATAGCCTCGAAAGTTGAAGGTTTTTATTTATATTAACAAACTACTATAAAAGTCCATCAGATCAAAACTAACTGAAAAGTTCTAAGATAATATTGATCTAATTTTGTGTGAATAATTAAACAGAGTATTGATTATACGCACGCAATATCGACTTTTGTAAATTTTTTAAATTTATCTTTCTATTAGAAACTGCAATTGTTTCGTGTCTCACATTTTAACTGTACAAAGATTATGCCAGTAACTGTTGTTATTTATGTGGTCAGCTTTTAACAATACGTCCAATGATCTTTTATTATCAATGTTTAAATAAGATCATCATTTTTAAATGATTTTTAGTTGAATAAATTTTGTAAGTGTATCATAAATATGATATTGTTATCAAGTGTTAATAATACAACATTAATTATTTCCCTATCTAACGAATCACCAACATTCGGCTTATGTTTTAATTTTCGATTTTTTTCTTAATTAAATTCTTGTTGACTTGTTGGGGCAATTGTGCTATTTAGATAAATATGAATTAGTGGAATAAAGACCATTTATATTAATATTCGATGTGACATATGTCGCTCAGAGAACAATTTGCAGAAGATCATTAATAACAATGCGATCTTGTATTTGATGTAATTGAGGAAGATAAGTTTTTAGTACTAACCATAAATATTGACTCTTATTTATAATAAGCTACTTCAAGCAGACCAAAAACAACCGATTTTAAAGCATCGAATGAATTATGTTCATTTGACTTTCATTCTTTTTCATGAAAATAATCTCCATGGATTTCTCGCATACAATGAACTGTATCAAGTTCCGTAAAACTGTGAGTTATTCAGAAATTCAAAATTTTCTTAGGAACTATTCATACTGTACGTACAGAAAAATAGGCAAGAGAGAGCCAACAAAAATCGGACATTTTCAGATAGGGGAAGACCAGAGGTTGTAAAAATCTCTGCTATTTACCAACTGCTTCTTTTCACGTTGTGTACGAAGTCCGAAAGTTAATTTTTAAGATCATTGATCTACATAGGTCTAGAGAACTTACGTTAATGAACCTGCTACCGGAAACTTGACTATTACGTAATATGTAAACGTAGGATCGGTATATAACTTCATAAGATTGTTTATTGCGAGTATATATAGAATGAGATAACAACAACGATAATAGAAACAAGAGCGCCTAGTACTGAAGAGAAGACAGAAAAAAAAGTGTGAAAAATCTATATATGAGTGAATTGCAACTTTTTGGTACGAATGACATGAAAAATTGCAAGTGGAGTTAGGTATCTCCTAATTAGTACGTTTTGTTATAATCTATGTCAGTATTATACGGCTAAAGTTTCCCAACATTTTGCTGCATATTAGCCGAGATATAGCATAGACACCGTAATTTAATACAAAAACCATCAATATCTCACTGAAATTCTTTGTGGTAAAACGTTTTTATTTAATTTAAAATTTATATTTGCAATAAAAGTAGGATAACTTTCCGCAGTGAGGTCAATCAAATGGCATAAAATACTACTCATTTTAAGCCAGCTTTATTGAATATTACATAGAAAAGGTCATCCTTCTACATTTTATTGTATATTGTAAATATCTCGAGAACGATGAAAGACAAATGGCTGAAATTGCAACTACTTATGTAACTTTTAGAACTATATCTTCGGTAGAAATTTGAGCGAAAAAAAAACAAGCCATTCAAGAGTTATTCACATAGTAATTTTCAAAAAGTCGTTCTACAAAGTGAGTAAAACTCGAATTTTTAGGAAATAATGGATTTTTTTAATCGAAAAGGAAATTTATTCAGAAGAATTTTTTTAATCATTTTGTTGGTAATTCAGTTGTCTTTCTTTTGCCTAGCTCCGCTTTTCTTCCACTTTCACACAGACGAAGAAAATTGAACGAGAAGGTCGTTCTACACAAAAATGGCAAAGCGTCTGTACTTAAATATATGGAAAAAATGGATGTAAACAGAAAAAGAAAAACATACAAAAGTATATATATTAGATAGAGCATTTCAAGCTGTACATAACTGACTATTAATTATATTCCTTCTGTTTTCTCTCATACTTAGAAAATATCCTTCTCTTAGTACACCTACATATAAAATAAGATTTTTTTTATAATATAGGCCTGATAACTCAGCGACTGTCGGAGCTAGAAAGCTGAAAATTTGTACGGCAGTGAGACGCTCAAAAATCAGTAACATTTGTTGCAATTCACTCATATAAATACAAAAATTAAAATGACTCATTAAGTATGTATCTCGAAAGGGCATTCGACTATATAAAAAAAGGTTGAATGGTTCCTAATTTACTAATAAAATATGTGTGCTACATGTTTAATATTTTTCACTGATAATTGTATACTATTTTAGTATATTTTTCTAATAAATATAAAAACCGAAATATGACTCGACCTTAAATCAGAAAAAATAAAGCGAAGATAAAATTTATTGGAAAGTGTAACTTTAGTTATATTCAATAATATCTTGATGTTTACTATTGTTTCCAATAAGAATCACTACAAGAATTGGTCTTAGCCGTATTAATACGATTTTTTACAAAGCGACTATGGGTACTGATAGTAGACAAAAGCATATGGACTTGTGTGGTTAAAGTTCGCCTGTTCTTGACAAGAAAAATGAAAATATTTCAACGTGATGAAGAATATATCAAATCATGTGTCATTCAAAGTGAAAAAAGATAAAAACTGCAAATATATTAACTAAATTTTTTTGATAGTAGATCACTTAAGACTGTTAACAGACTAGGCTTTAAAAATTTCTTCCAACAGATTTTTGCTGTTGTTCGTACTCTACTAGAATCATCTTCTATTAGTGCATCTAATCTAATTAAAACTAGATTTTATATGAAGACTATGAGTTAATCCTTAAAACGTATTATATGAAGCAACAGAGACAGGACCGCTACGGACGAGTGCTAGTAAAAAAAATTAAAACTAATCGCCACATAACAACTTCCATTGCTTGTTATGACTGTCTGTCATAACAGCTGCGTCGATCTCTATTCACAATGCTGTATATTATTTATTTGTTTTATCCCAACAGCATTATCTTTTATTAATTTAAAGATAATGGCGAGTGTCATAAATGAGACTGCGATCACGAGACTTTCATTAATAATTAAAAGCAAAATATTATCAAAAGCGTTTGTGATAATTTCAAAAGTCGGATTTTGTAATTCATAAAGAGAAATTTAGTGTTAAGACTGGAGAAATTTAGTTACAGCATCATGATTCTATATATGTCTTAGAAAACCAGCTACTTCTTTTGAGGTTTTATTATTAGTACGATTAAATAAGAAACTTTAGAATAACATGTACAAGTCACAATTCAAAATTTCAACTTCCAAAAATTAATCATATTTTCGGACCTTCTTAATGTCATTATATTCTCTAAAATGATTAAAATACTTTTGGAATAATCATATGTGGTACTCTTTGTCTATATTCTTCATATTTCATGCCAAAGTGTTTTTTTAATACTTGTTCTTCAATATAAATGCGATAATAAAAAACTAAAGAAATTGGTATCATCGCAATAAATAAACTTAGCCAATTATTTAGAAGTAAAGCCAAAGCAAGAAAATACAATAATGAACCTGCATATGATGGATGTCGCATTTTTTCATACCATCCAAAATCAATTAATTGTTGATTGTCATCTGTCCGAATAACAGTTGTAAACCATTCACCTAATTGTTCTATTGATTGTTTTCGTAATGAAACGCCCATTAGATATAAAATGATATTAAATGAAATCCATAAATAATATATAAAAGAATTCTTATCAATTATTTTTGATCCATAACCTAAACGAGCACAACTTACGGAAAATACTTGTGAACAGGTTACAATTAACCAGATAAAGATAAATGTTTCACGATCGTTTGATGCAGTTTTTGGTGATGTTGATGATGAATATTTTACCTTTGAAATATATATCTCCATTAAACAACATGGAACACAAAATAAAAGATATAAAATGCCATCTAAATCCATTTTTCTTTATTGCAAAACTAGAAAAGTTATTATGTGCGATGTCAATGATAGCAAATTTTACGAAAATCCATATTTTACCGAACCTATAGTAAAGAGATAACGAAGAAAAAAGCTATTGGATTTATAATAAACCAGCCGAGCTCATTAAAATCTACTTTGTTATACATGTCTTTTATATATATGATAATAAAGGTATTATGAAATTATTCAATATAATGATTTCAATAGAGTCAATATTGATAAAACAAACGAGTCTTATGCTTGTGTTGCTTTTCATCGTCTGCATGTTCATTATTCTAAAGTTTTCATTTTCTTGTGCGCATATGCATTACTGGCTGCATATGAGCTTATTAAATATATCATGACAATATTATCCATGTTTGTTGTTTCTTCTTTATATTGAACTACGAATTTTTCATGTCTTTCATTGTTCTTAGCGAACATTTCAAAACATCAAGAAAAGGTTTACATTAACTAAGTTGTCATGACAGTGTTAATGCAGGATTCTATACATCTTAGTCTTTTTTCTTTTGTCATACAAACTTGATCACAATAGGATATAGTACTTACCAAGAACCATATCCCGATGTTGGCGATCGTTCGATTTTATATTATAGCTATGAATACGTCTTGATGAGACTAAGAAAAGTTTCAAAAGATTCAAGTTATTAGCCTACTGATGACAAGTTATAACCATTTTAACAATGGTGTTTGTTTAGTGTGAATGTGGTTGAAGAGAACACTTATCTCCAAATCCCACATCCGCATGCCCATAGCGTTATGTGCAACTTATAGAGCTTGTCAAATTGAATGTTTTGCACTTAGACACTCAATAGAACCTATCAAAATGAAATCTTGAATTCATACTTTGACAGTATTTATGATCACAATCAAATGCAGATACCAATAAAAATAAGTTTTCTTCTATTTTAAATAAATTTAAGCTTTCATCTTGAGTGAAACGAAAAGAAATTAAAAACCTGCAAATAAACTTATTATGTGTCTCGAATGGTAACTTAAAGAGTACTTCCCTTGTTTTTGATCATGTCTAATTCTCGGAAAGAGTACAACTGATCTACATGGAACTTTTTCTGCAGATAGAGCATCGAAAATAAGGAGATATGTTCAAATCAATAACTTTAAGCAAGGCTTTCACAATTTTTTCGCGAAAATCTACTTTTATATAGAACCACATCAGGACTGCTAACGATCTCCTTCCCTTTAACTTTGTCCAAACGGGCTAAAATTTCGATCACAGATTCTTGGAGGTATTCTCCAGCTATGAAATCGGCCACTTTCATTTTTAACCTTACTATCCGGATTTATTGAGCCATGAACGCCAGCATCCTGGTTTTAGATTTGAACCTTTACGCACTTCTTATGAAAAAAACAAGAAACTGGGATTCTTGAAAAATCTTAAATTCACCTCTGAGATATAATCGAAGGAATCTCAAAAACCAGCTTTCAGTCTGATCGAACAAGGATCGAGGGAAGTCGTAAGCAAGTTGATATCGTCCTATGGAAAAATACCTTCAGAAGTGCATCGTATTTTTTCAAAGCTACTTATGAAAAAACTAAATATGATCAGCATTATATTATTATATATAATCTGCTTTCATTGACATTCGCTTTTTATCTTCTATTACAAGACATTTTGTCTTTTTTCTAGTAACATGACTATCATTGTTGATTTACATTGCATTAGTCTTTCATAATTTGTTTGTATAGTCATGATTTAATCGTTTTCTTTCGATCATCACGCTAGGAAAAAGTGCTCGTATTGATAGAAGAAAAGCTGTTAATGTTGATAAGCCATTCAGTTATGACTATTACGATCGTGTATTTATAACTTATACAATATAATTAAATATTTCCTCTATCGGTTTTTCTTCAAATCATTTAAGCCATCCAGTATTTTTACTATACTAAAGTTTAAAAGAAGCTCAATCAATATTGGAATATGTATCTTCTTTTCCTTTGTCACATCAACACACATTGTTTTTTGTTTTTGCAAACAGAGAAAGAAAAAAAAAAGAAAAGATAAAGTTAAACTTCATATACACAACAATAGAGAACAGCTACGTACATACAGAAAAAAAGAATAAGAGACTCTTTGGTTTTTTTCCGTTTCTTTACAAATAGTATAACATATTTTAACAAAAAGACAAGAGAAAAAAAAGGCGAGATATACAGAGATACAAAAAAAAAAGTATATGTAGCTGTAAAATTCAAGCACGAACAGATTAGGACGTTCTATAAAAAAAAAAAAAATCCAATAAGATGAATCATCAATAAATCGTAAAACTTACTCTGATGTATCCATGCCATCTGGTTTACCTTCTGTTGCTGTAGATTCATTTGCCGGTGTCGCTGACGTTTCATTCTCATCTCCTACTGTCGTAGTTTTCGTTACTTCTTCAATTGTTGTTGTTATAATTGCTTCTGAGCCTGTTGGTGCTATTTCATTAGATGTTCCATTTTCTGTTGTTTCAGTAGTGGTTGATGGTAAAGCAACAGTTGATTCAGTAACTTTTGTTATTTCAGTAACAGTTGTACCGTTGACTGTTTCCGAGCTAGTTTTACGTTTATTTGCAACTGGTTTAAAATTTGTTTGATTACGTCGATTATCACCATCTTCATCTTCTGAATCAGATAATTCACGTTCATCAACTATACGACAATCACTTTGTATTTGTGATATACGCTAAAATAAAATTCATTTTATTAAATTTTTCTTCTATTCATAAAATTAATTTACTTTATCAGGATCATTATCTTTATCTTCATCAACAATACGATCAACATCCATAGCATCATCTGGTATAGCTATAACACAAAATTAATTAATAAAAAAACAACGACAATAATGTTCCATCAATTAAGTCTTACGTTGCATTTGAACACCTGGTACATGCGGTAGCATTCGAAGATTATCAAAAAGTTTAACTCTATTTAAATCAATTTCAAAATAAAAAAAATCTTTTCATTAAATATTTACTTGATTTTATCTAAATATTCCGAACTATTTTGATTAGGCATATTGGATGGACTTATATGCAATTTAAAATCTGGTCCATAATACTCAAAATAATCATTATAAGGCAATTCTATAAACAAAAAGAAAAAACAAAATTGTTCAACATATATTATTCACTAATAGAAATTACCATTTGGAATTTCTTGATTAAGTGCAATTGATGTTTCATATGTCCAAGCACGAGCAACATTACGAATTGTATAACCACCACCACCAACGAGTAATAAAGGCAAATTAAAACCTTTAATAAATTCTACACATTTACCATGGCCTAAGAGAGAAATCTTTTTTTGCTTTTATTCATCACCCAAAAAAACAAACAAACCTTTAAGTGTTAAATTAAAACAACCAAGACGATCACCCGTTAATGAATCAGCACCACATTGAAGAACAATAGCATTTGGTTGATATGATTCCATTACTTTTGTCATAACAGGTTTAAATATGGTTTCATAGGAATCATCATCGATCCCATCACGTAATGGAAAATTAACAGCATAATATTTGCCGCGACCAGCTCCAATATCCTAAAGTATAATTCATTTAGTCTCAAAGATAGATACCGTTGCTTCAAAGATTGATCATCGAGATTTCATTTCGATCTTTTCCGCTATACCTTGCAGAAGGAATTGAAATAGTGACTTGCATAGAAAAAAATGTTTTTAATAAGGATTTCAAGAAAATGAAATCTCCATAGCGCTTCCAAAATCTTTAGAAGAGCCAACGAATAGTTTGCCTGCATTCACAGCCCGAATGCACAGACTTCTACTCATGACATAGAGTAACCAATTGTCTACCAAATGAGATGTCTTCGAGGTCTCCACAACATTTTGAGTTTCTAAGGGAAAATGAACAACAAGGACGTTTGGACTTCTCGCAAAACTCATGTGATTCAGTCAAAAAATGTAAGTGAGGTCGAAGATGCCATTTTGTAGGAAATTAGCAGCGATGTTATGTAATCAAAAAGAGGTTTTATATTCGATTTCTGCGTGCTTAAAAACAAGGTTTCGAGTTTTCTACGGATTCCAAAAATATTAGCAATATTAGTTAAGATTATATCCTCCTCAAATCTTCGTTGAAAAAAATGCTCTATATTTAAGCCACAACTTTGATTCTTTATACGAGTCACCATTACGGCAAATGGCGAAATTAAATCAATATCATCAACTTTTCGAGTCAGCATATATGAAGATATGATATATTTGAAGAATAAAAACCAAACAATCCAAAATCAATTTGTTTGTTACATTTTTTTCCAATGATTAACTTGGTTATTTTTTCTTCCGCCTTAACGTGATTCATCTACGATACTCAATGTTTGAAAATAGAAACAGCTAATTCCATGAAATTCAAATAGATGATTTTCTGATGAGATCAATTTGAACGAAGATATCAATCATAAAAATATTCTGTCATTTGCAAAGCTTTTCAGAGATTCTAGCGATCTCACTATTTAATGTATTAGTGTTAGATTTAAATATTCATAAGCCTAAATGGAACAATATGCATGAATCGTTCTTAAGAATCTCTCGGACTTTATTTGACTGATAGGTTACACGAAAGTGAAGTGTGGGCAAAAAGTTTAGCACATGTATTTTTGAGATAGTCTTAATGACATATTAATTCTAAGTTGTGAATATCTCATTGTTATATTGACAGAGACATGCAATGGTCATTAGAAGATGTTAAAAATTTCCGCCAATATACATGCTTCCTCTGTGACATAATGAATTTATTCATTTTTGTCGAAACATTCAGGATCTACTAAAGAACATTGGATGTTCCTATCGATACCTTGCTCAGATACTAATAACTCAGAATAGCTACCACAATTTCAGACAAAAGATACAAGAGAACTTCTTTTCCGATATTTTCTAATCTCACTGAGGTCTATTTATTCCTAACACACAAATCGGTTCAATGTAGATTCGTCACTTAGAAGCATACACTCGTAAAAAAAACGAAGAAAAAAAATAACTGAAAGATTATTACCAGGAGACTTTGTTCGCAAAAGATTCCCTAAAACAACTAAGATCTTCAAATCTTATTGTTATAAATGCACTCAGAAATGTTTGGAAAAAAGCTTCATCCAACGATGCATACTTTTCTTGACAAAATACAACATTCCCGAGATTTCCACAACCTTTTTTCATAGTTTCAAGATCTTTCTATGCTTGACATTTCAGCGTCTTCCATAAAATTCAACGACATTTGTTAAAAAAACAATCGTACAAAGCTCCAAAATATTTTCTTTCTCTTAACAATGTTTACGCTAAATATTTCAGACAACTAATCACCTCAGGAATTTCCTTGAAAAAACATACTTTTGATAATTCTCTCGTCACTAATAAAATTGCTAGTCCTTTCTCTCCGAATAAATTATTTCAAAACATCAACATCCTTAACTATTTAGTCTCACTTTTATAGATAGGACTTCTATCAACATGCTTTTTTATCGACACCTCCTAAGTGAGCTGTAATCATATAGAAATAGTGCTAGTGTCACTAGAGAATCTTGAGGATACCAATAGGAGTGTCCTGAGGGAGTGACTCGCCAATATAGAAAAATTTTCGCTTTTTTTTCAGCTGAATTCCAATGTTTTCTTGTTTATCAATTCTGAAAAAAAGCTCAACTTCTCCTGCTCCTACACTTTCGGTCAACTTGAGCACAAGTCTTCCCATTGTCTCTTAAGCGATCCATCTGCTTCTCCTGAGAACTTGGAAATATCTCTCGATACAAAAGTTATAATTGACAAAAAAAACTTACTCGTAAATCACCAGTACCCGGAAAATATTCTCCGAATTTGTGAAACGATACCGTCATAACTCTATCTGTTGTATAAAAAGCTTCTTCAACTCCATCACCATGATGAATATCAATATCAATATAAAGTACGCGTTGATGATATCTTAAAAAGAGAGTTGAAAATTTTTTTTTTATTCATTCATTTGAAAAGAATCTACTTGAGTAATTCAAGAATAGCTAAAACAATATCATTGATATAACAAAATCCAGATGCTTCAGATTTTTTAGCATGATGAAGACCACCAGCCCAATTTATAGCTATATCAGTTAACTTTCGATTAAGTTTAACGGCACCAGCTAATGAACCACCAGCTGATATTTGACAAAATTCATAAAGACCTTCAAATACTGGACAATCTTCACCAACATTAAATCTTTGCATTTGTTTATTAAAATCAAGAATATTATCCGGTCGAATATTTTGAATAAATTTCACATATTCATCACTATGAAAACGTGTCATTTCATCACATATGGCTTTGTGTGGACGCTTAAAATAAGAAATAAATTTCCAGTAAACAAATATATTAAAGATTATTTTCGAATTGATATACATACATAAACTTCCATTTTACGATAAAGTCCATAATTAAGAATTAAATTATGTGTCATACGTATACGATGTGGTTTCATTGGATGGCCTTGTCTATTTAAAAACGAGATTGAATTAAACAGAGAATAGTCTTTTTTTTTTCTTCAATTACCCGTAATAATAATTGCCTACATCAAAATCATAATAATAAGAGACCTTTTTACGACTATGAGGACCAACAGTTGCTTGTGTTGTGGACATTTCCTTTTTTTTAATTAGATCTGAATATAGGAGAGTGGTATATTTCGTTTTAAATGAAAGGAAAAGAGATATTCATCGATGATAATAACAAAGAAAGAGAAATGACTGAAAGTGACCACCGAGAGAGTGGACGATTGGAATAATGAATAAACAAATATCAATTGCTTTATATTGATTGGTGTAAATAGAAGAAAGGAATGTGAAAATCTGCAATGTTTGAAAAGAAAAAATAAAAACTTTTATTCTATTTTATTGAAAAAATATTCAATCAATATGAATTTATTTCAGATACTTCTTACAGTGACATCTCCCTAGTAAATTACAATTCATTTGAAAGATAGTCCAATCAAATGATTAACAGATAATGGCACACACGCACACGTCTAACATGTATATGGTCACATATAGATGATTCATCACAGCAATAGTGGACTAGTGATCTATTAATGCATTTAAGATGAAAATCATTTTGAAAAGGTGGTATTTACACCTTATCAAATACTTCAATGATATAGATTATTGATGATATAATACATTTTTTTGATCAACTGAAACTAGTGTAAGAGTTTTAAGGACATCTCGCATTTTCACTGTTCACAAATAAAATCAGTTGTATTCTTGTTAAAATGTCTCTGTAATGTAGCGCTATCCTTTGCATAAAACACATTTTCAGCTAAAAATAAAATATGTAGTTGAACATACCTTTTCATTTAATGCATTTCTATCGGAATTTCATTATTTGACAGTCTCTTCAAATCCAGATGTCGCCTTGCTAAGTATATTCGACATTGATTTGTATTTCTCACTACCTTTTATATCGTCAGATCATTTACTAATATATACGGGTAAACAGAAGACTTGATGAAACAGCGATTTAACATTGAAATGTTGATAAATGAGTAGTTTTATCAGAAAATTATGTTCTCATATTAAAAAGATATAGATTCTCGTATAAACCGACGATAAAGAATGAAATGAATGCATACTAGGAACTTCTTAAACTAGAAGTTATTGAATTTTGAAAAATCTTATCAATAAACTGTTTGACTTAATATTATATGAGTGTATATAATTTTGAATCTTCGTGATATTAATTAAATTAACTTTAGTATAAAATGATATTTCCTTGTTTGTGTAAATTATTTTCAGATGTTTACTGCTGAAGAACGTCGTCAACGCATTTTGGCTAATGCAACAGCGCGTCTTGATAAACTTCGACAAGTAAATCGAGATGAGAACTCGTCTGATACTCCACCAATGGTGTCAGTATCTTCACCAGCTCCAGTTGAACTTTTAAGAAAACCAAACGAAGAAAGCAGTCCTCCAATTATTTCTATTGCTGATAATAATCAATCTCAACAAACTGCATCATCATTGTTTTCAACAATTACTTCAGCAATGAATATATGTAATTCTTTTACATCATCATCATCAACAGCAACAACAACACTTGAAAATACCAAAGAAATGATTATAGTTGATAAACAACATATTCTCGTATTTATACTTGGAATTTTAGTTGGACTTCTCTATTCATTTTATATATCTGCTCAATCAAATTTTTTCTTTCTTGTGTTCTTTACATGTTGCGTGTGCATATTAACATCACGTTATTATACAATGCAAATGAAACATCGTACAAATATATTAATTACGACAGCAATGTTATCAGGGTTTAAACCAGATTTAATGAAAAACTTAAGTCTTGTTTATACTCTTGCATATGATGCTTGGATTATATTTGCATTTTATTTTGTTTCTTTTTGTTTAACACATGTCATATGTTCTTTATTTTGAAAAAAAAGCTCGAATAAACTTTAACGTATTCTTGAAGATTCAAATATATTAAGAATGAATCAGTTTATTTATTGCAAATCAATTGGAAAATTATTGTATTTTTCTTTTTGAGATATATATATATTATTAATCTCAGCTGGGGAAATTAGAAATCGTCATATATTATGAATAAACAAAACGCACTGTGCTCAACCATTTAGTTAAAAGTAATGTTCTTTGAGAGTTGTAATAGATTACATAATGGAATAATTATCTGTAGAAAACGGCACCTCATGTTTTGAATTAGAATATATTCATTAGGAAAATTGACTGTGATATTATATTGATTGATGTTTTCGGGATATTATTAAAGAAGACAATCGATTCTCATTTATATTTGGAAAATACTAACTGAGAATCGAAGAATTAATCTTATTCTATCATTTTTCATCCTCTGGCTGCTGTTGAACAATTGATATCAATTCATAGTCACGACACAAAAGTAAAACATTACCAATGCATAAGATCATAAGAATTGTATAATAGACAATTTATAAGGCTGTAAACATTAGTGGTGAAACAAAGAATCATAGTGAAGTCGATTAAATTCTAAATTACATCTCATATCTTTAAGTATTTTTAGAGAATTAATCATTCTAATTAAAGAATACGATTATAAGTTGTAGTGCTACAGGAGGCTGAACCATTTCCTCAAATTTTCTGAATTTCGAAAAATTTGTACAGCTGCTGATAATATACTACAGTGATTTTACATTCACTTCGACTTCTCCGTTCGAGGAGGTCTAATGCAAGAATATAGCTGAAATTTTTGAAGCATAAATAAACTGTGAGGACTATGCCTTTCTGAAACGAAAAAAATCGAACTCGAAAAATTTCTCGAAACCTTCTATAGATTCGGATTCCTGAATCCCGAAAAATCTTTTGTCTATTTTCTGAAAACCCAGTTACAGTACATTAGAGCTCCGTAGAAACGGTTTACTTCCGCTCTGTTTCCGTTCTCGCAGAAAAACTATGGAATCAGGAGCAATAAGAAAAATGTCTATTCCAACAATCTTTAAAATTTTTTATCTGTTGATAATGTACTGGAGTTTACAGTTCTTGTCAAGTTTTCAACTTGTATGGATTCCGTATCAACAAAAAAATAAGTGAGTATTGGAGAATGCGAAAAGACAAGTCGATGAACTATATGAAATGCAACCTCATGTGATGCCACTGTATCACAGTTAAATTTCCTCAGCCGAAGGAAATTGAATGAGAATAGTAATTTCCTTTAAGCCTTACGAAATTGGAAAGAAAAATATTTTTTTTTTGGAACTAAAAACGGAAGTTAAAGAAAGCTATTATTACAAGACTACATTCAACTTGGAAATACATTTCATCAAACTATTTACATGAATAATATATAGGTTGTCATATACAAGTCAAGATATTTCAAGAATATTCAAAATTTCATCAAAAACAATAAATCGAAACACAAGTCACATCATTCCTACAATTACGTATTTAAAAAAATGAATTGCAAATTGTGTGATCTAAAGTCTGCTGTTATAGTTATGTACCGAGCAGGTGTTAGTTTTCCATCGAAAAATCTTTTCACTTGCATATTCAAGTTTAATGCTCTCATTTTCCAAAATATTAGAATGAAAGTCATATTCACACAATCAATCTAAATTTTTCACTTTTGTAAGTCTGGATTTAATACAACAATCCATTTATTTCTTTTAGTTTGAAAAGTTAAATCTATACATGTTATACATTTTATTCCATAACAAAAAAAATGATAGTAAATACATATTAGCATTTAGCATATACACGGGCATCATACAGTATCATATATGATTTATCATTTGATAAAAAGTCATAAATGAAAACGTTTTGCAGTTACTACTAGTAGATCAACTTCTATGAAGCAATAGTAGGGGGGAAAAAGTGAGATTATGCTCACAGAAATGTGATAATGTCACAGTTTATTATTAAGGCGTTGGCATGAACGCTACCACTGCACAAGCTGCCGAGCATTTGCCGAAGGCAACATTGCAAGCCAATATGGCTGGTGCTGTGCCAATACCAGCAGTAATAGTACCGAACACAGCGCCAGCTGCCGCATAACATGCAACGACGACCGCCGCACATCCGGTTTGACAAATACCATAAGTGGCTGGACCAGCTTAAATGCATGATGCCATAAAGATAATAATACATAAAAGTATCGATAAAAATTTCATTGTTTTAGTCGATAATATATCTGAAAATTAAAAGAAACAATAAATAGCAACGATTTTCTAGTAATGAGAATTAACAAATATCTCTTCATTGCAGCCAACCAGGCATATTGTTAGCGTTCTCTCTTCTCTCTATGTGTGGTTCGATAGAGATATATGTATTCGTATGTCCTTGATGTACGTGGACTACTTTATTTCGTAAGGAAAAGTAACAACTGTTTTTTATAACGATATAAAAGAATACATATATCATGAGAAGAACGAGAAGAACGAAAAGAACNAGAGATATATGTATTCGTATGTCCTTGATGTACGTGGACTACTTTATTTCGTAAGGAAAAGTAACAACTGTTTTTTATAACGATATAAAAGAATACATATATCATGAGAAGAACGAGAAGAACGAAAAGAACGAATACAAGATCAAAGAGAGACGAAAGAGCGTAGAGGATAACACTAATATAGAGAATGTGTATACAGGCGACATCACTGTAACACATATGAAAACCGTTATCCTTATCTACTTTTTCTTCTTGTGAATAAAATCAATATTGTAAAGTAGGACATGAGTATTTATAGTGCTTGAATATGTAAAATAATAGATAGTGTCGGTGATGAAGAATGAAAAATAAATGACGTAATTATGATAAAATTTTATTTTTCCCTAAGTTTTTACCCACTGAAAACTAAATGCACAAAAACATACAAAAGTCACATGTCGCTTTAAACCATTCCTACGAGAAAATAACGTAATAAACTTTTAGTGAAAAATTTATTCTATGTACGAGAGTAAAATCTTATGTGAGAAAAATGAAAAAATATCAATAAATTTAGTCTGTTACATGTCAAATGATACTAAACAACAGCACTTTATCCAACAATCTAATTTCTTATTTACATATTCAATACATCCTTCACTGCCAAATTTAGTTTTTAAAAGGTTTTTCTAGTCGAATAAATACATACTATAATTAAAATTATATGCTCGGATCTTATTTACTTTTTCTGCAAGCTTTCACTTGATTAAATGTAATCGAGGAAAAATGTTTTGAGTTTATTACTAATAGAGCAAACGTGAAATTTTGTTCATAAACATTCGTTGATGTCACAGTTTAGTATTAGTGTTGACACTACTGCTACAGCTACTGAAAATTTGCCAAATGCAACATTATACGTCACTACAGCTGCTGATGTATTAGCTTCAGCACTAATAGTACTGATTGCTATAAAGCAAGCAAGCAACAACGATGCCTGCGTATTCGGCTTGGCACACACCATAACTTGCTTGACCAGCTTCGATATATGAAACGATCAAAACTATTTAAATAAGAAATATTGCTGTATTTTTTTTTTCATCACGACACAAGTAGAGTATACTGAGTAAAAAGCAATCGTACAGAAAGAAAAACATGTGATATCTCGTCTAGAGAACCGTCTGGAAGCTGATAAGGTAAGAAAAGAGAAAACAAATATTAGGCAAGAAGAGAGAGGATACTTATCCGATAAAATCATCGATCGGAGAAAAAATAAAACGGGGAGAAATAGTTCTATCGTTTTCTCATGTAACTTAAACCATATTCATTACTTATTTTACCTATTGATGAGTACTAAAGATTCAGTAGAATCTAGTTTCTGTTTAATTTTGATTCAATCATCGCCAGGATTAATTGATCTTCATTATTCATTAACTCATAAGCATTTTCATTAAAATTCATAGAAAATATTTGGTCAACGAAACATGCCCAAAACGTTCATGCATATCTACCAACATTCTATTAATTTCATCGAATGACAATAATGATGGTGAATATTTTTGAGTAGACGTATGAGTATAAGATATTGAAAGAAGTTGTTCTAATATTAATGATAATATTCATCTATATGTCTTTCCTCAGAGAATTACTAGACATGTTGTTTGCATTAAAATAGCTATCATTATGCTCTAATATATTTATCTTATCGAGAATATGATGATAATCAATATATATGTCATCTATCACATTCGTTAGTTATTTTCCTCTTTTTATCTATTCTCATTCATATAAAAATGAAAAGATAGAGTAATTCTCAAATTGATTACGTACCAAAACTACCAATAGGACACTTTTTTCTAGCCTGCCATGACCAAATCAAGCCGATTGATCTTTCTGACTTTTCGATTACACTTAAATCTATAATTACTTTTCATTAGTGTATCATCCCAGTTTCGGTTGTTCGCGTATTTTATTTCTGTAAAGATAAAATAATAACAAATCCTTGTACCCAATAGAAAATTAAAAGCAAGAGACACTTGTCATAAATACTTTTCATACGAGAAAGATTTGAATTAATCCAATATTTTTTTTTAATTGTATCAGTACTGTTTGGCATAATCGAAAAAGCTAATCATAATAGCAAAACTAACAAATAAATTAAGTATACAATGAAGAGATAACAGAAAGTGTACAAGGAATATATTAACAAGCGTATTTACATGTGATAATCCATTTTCGCAACAACGCAATCGCAAAATTTACTATTTAATTGTTTTGGATCTAAACAAATTCTTCTGTCAGTCAATATAAATCCTTGGACACTAAATTAACGTTTGATTCAAGTATTTGTTGTTGGAATCGATGAACTTGTCACAGTACTCTCGAATAATAATGTAATGCATCAACGTTGGACTTCGAAAACGTAAGAGTCAAACCAAAATTTTTGGTGTGAGCGTGAAATAGGTCAAATATTATATGAACAGATCAGATCAGGTTGCCAGGTCTGTCACTTGCTAGCTTTGTCCATTTTTTTCCCAATATGATGAAAACCTTTAAGTAATTTTTTGAAGTCTTTATAAATCAAAAGATAATTGAGAAATTATTTTTTTGTTTGAATTTTAGAGAATTTATTTCATAAGTAAATTATTATCATAATTAAAAGAAACAAACTATATTTGGAAAAGAAAATTTTTCTTTCTTTTTTTTTACATTGTTTTAGCAAAAGTACGATACTAGAAGAAGCTAGTTTTTGTTCACTACGTAAAGAACAAGTTTGCGTTTTGATGACATTCTATATTTCATATAATAAAGTTCATTAAAATCAGATTAAACATAGCTTTGCGTGTCTTTGGACACTGATTTTTTTCAATTACTAAGTAATTGCTTTATATATAAAAACAAAATACATGTTTATTCATTGTGAAATGTATTGTTTATTGTATGTGTTCGATAAAACGTATTACATCAGAACTCGTATAGTACATAAAAACTAATTAATGCCTTATTTGAAATATATTATTCACTTCAATAATTAAATTACTGATTTAATAAACTAATGTGAACTGTTTCGTTCAAACTCAAGTTTTAATATGTGTTAACAAATTAACATTTAATTAAATTTGTAGAAAAATATGTTATGAAATTTAGAAATCAAAACACACATTTTGTTCATTATATTAACTAAATAAAGATACTATATTGGTTAGATCGAAAGATTTCTGTCAGTTTTTTCTTGTTCGAGAAATTGTCTTCGGTTCGATCGTTAACATGGATTCAACGTAAATATGAAAATGTGAGCAAATTAAAATCTACATAAACAGTTATTTATAAATTATATTCTTTATTCTTTTTTGATTCTGAATAACACCAAATAAATGTTCTATTTATGTTTAATCTATGAACAGTAATAAACATTAAAAATGTTGAAATGAAAGTAATGATTTCTCATGAGCAATGCTCTTCATGATCCGCTAGCAGTCATAAAAAGAAACCCGAGAATAAAAATGTGCATATGGTTCAAATATGAATTTTTCATATGCTAGGACGAAAACAAATACGAATATTGCATTTTTGATATTAATTTTTCATATAAACTATTTTTTAAAATTACTAACTATATAATGGATGGAACTGAATGAAAGAACAGTGAGAGATTGCGTCATTTGTAATTTCTTTTCTCGTGAAATTTGAAAATCTCATATTGTGGACTAATGCGCATTTCTTCTGTATTTTCTTCTTATGATTGTCCATAGATCAAGAAAAACACTATTCATGGAAAATCATCTTTTTGATTGAACTATTTCCACTATCCATTATTGTTGGTAGAATCGACTCCGATGTGTTTTATTTACTGAGATTATCACAAATTGATTTGAAGTGTTCGTGGGACATCGAGCGTTGTACAGATGCCTTAAATTCTTTAGATTTAGGAAAATTTAGCAACTCATATTCCCCTCTTTTCTCATGCTAAAATTTTCAACGTCATTGTAGTTGTGTTTGACGAATTAGCAGCTAGTCGCACACCAACACCAGTCTAATTATTGCAGTTGTATTTTCTGACATCTAGTCTCTCCGTTAAATGCGATATCTATGAAATGAAACTTTTAATCTAGAGATATTTTATGCATAGGCTGTGCTTTCTCATGTAGAAAATCTGCAATTAGGGTCCGGAAAATATTTCTGCTGTTAAATAATTCTTGAACACTCTGTGACACTTCGATATTTTTAGACCAACATTTCAGAACTTTGCAAAGACTAATAGAAAGACCTAAATGAGCTAAGTCTTAGATAAAACCCAACATCTATACAAATTAGAAATCAATTTCTAGCTTAACAGTAATGATAAAAAGAATAAGCAAGAAACATTTTTCAGAGAGATTTGAAGAACTTTTATTATGTATTTGATGATTAATATTTTAGACAGTCAAAAATCGCATGAAAATGAGTAAACACAAAATGTTTATTCCACGATGCACACGCATATGTCAAATATTGTTTTCATAATAAAATAGAAACGAATAAGTCTTTATTTTTAAATAAATCTGTAATAATATCTTGAAATTGAAGTATCATATCATTCATGATAATAACCTATAAAACTTGGATAGATTTTGTAATAAAAATTAATTAAATTTTTAATAGATATTATATTTCATGAAGTCTTCGACGACGGGTTCCTTTTTAAAAGATATAAAATGGCGATTTTTTTTTCATAAAAGTCTGAAATCCAATGATATTTGTCAAGAAAAACACCGAATTTCGTGAAGAATCATCGAACTCCATAACATTCCAGAATTTCGTAATCAAGTAGAATAGCACAGAATCTTATGAAATCCTCCCGTTCCGTCCATGAAGAACTTTGTGGTTGCATATCATGATGCATACCCGAACAAAATCTAACATCGGATGACCTGTAACATTAGAGCTTTAGTAATAGCTCCAGTTCCATTATGCAACAATGGCTGTCGAATACAGTCCGCTTTTACGAAACTCGACTTTGCGTCATGTTGTTCTAAAACATTTTTAGTAAATGAGTTCCATAAATTCACATGCTCTCCCAGATCCAAAATTTTCTTGTTTCGCTTTGATGTGCATGCATAATGGTAACCTACGATGACACTGTGCAGCATTAGCACCGCAAAGGAAAGAGAGAATACTGTTATGGCATGGTGAAGTTAGATGATTGTACAATTTATAAGAATCTGTCCAAACGCTCAAAACGTATGTTTACATTTTCGGCCGAAAAAAGGTTAACAATTATGTATTCTAGAATTGCTATCTTCATTATAATACAATCTGTTTATAGAATGAATATTCCATCAAATGTTTTTATGTTTAATATATTGTTTGATTAAAATTATTTATAGTAAGTATAATATAGATGAGGAGTTTTTTAAAAGAGAGATATATCGTAAATGTATATGTGCGCACTTAAAAGATGACAGTTATAGAAGTACAAAGAAAAGCTGTATTAATTTTGTTTTTATCTTGTAAAAATGTAGTTATTAAAAATATATAATTAAGAAAATTCTACTGGAATCGTTGCTTCATTTTGAACTCCGATTTCTGATGGTATCAATTGAAAATTACTTAGATTTTCAATTGGACGTGTGATTGATGATGAATGACGTCGTGGAGAAAATTCGGTTGATTCGCCTAAAAAAAGGGGATAAAATGGCTCAACAGAATCAACTTGTAAATTTTCATTTGAAAAATTAATTTTAAATTTGTTAGCATTTAAACAATACATTTCATCTTCTTGTGTCCATGTATAAACAATGCTAGATGAATCTAATTTGTACGTTGTAGGAGAATTAACGAAAATAAAATGTAATGAATCAGAAATAATTTCTTCTTCATCTGAATAACGCATCATTGTTCCTGATAAAAGAAATAGTCTTTGATGTGTTTCGAGATCAATTGTTAAATTTGATTGGTTTTTGTAAAATGAAACCTTTTCATTTAAAAGCATTTTTAATTGTGCATGATTTAAATCGAAAGATTTGCTATAATTATTCATTATAATATGAAGTGCTATTTCATTATAAATAGAACGAGAGATTTTCTCATCAGATAACAGCAAATTTAATAAAACTGAATCAATTAAATATGTTTCGACAATTCCATCATTAGCAGTATAAGTACCATACGATAAAGACTGTTCAGAGAATAATGCATCGATTCCTACTATACTACCACATTTGTAATAAGTAGGCATCGTATCATCTTTACATTGAACAATACCTCGGATAATCAAATAAGCAGTTGATACTCTTTCATGTCTTCTTAATAGAACAGCACCAGGTTGAAACCATTCATGTTTAGAAATCATAAGAGATTTCCATTGGGTTTTTTCAACTGAAGAAAGTGGTTTGAAATAGGATATTAAATCAAAGGGATCTTCAAGCATTTTCTTTTGATTTTCTGGCATTTGTATACGTCCATATTCAAGAGAAAATAGTTTGTTTTCAATCAATTCTAGTATATGTGAATATTCATTTTCTTCTAACATACCAGTTTCATATAATTGAATAATTGCAACAGATTCATATTTTAAAAGCATTTGAGCACATCGTCTTGTCATTTGCATGGTCCAACAAAGTGGATAGGATTGTTGTAAATCGAGAAGTATATGCATTGCATTTAATTGATATATTTTTACTTCTTCACATACTTCTTTCATTATTCTTTCATTTATATTTGATAATTCAGGAAATTGCAATCGAATATTATCCATTCGTGTTTTAGCAGAATGAAAACCTACATGATAAAAATACTCTTATTTCAAATGTCGTGTATCAAAATATTTTTTCTTCTTCGGTTTAGTTCACGTTCTTGAAAAATTTATTTAGAAATTTTGTTTGAAAGGAATTTGTATGAATAAAAAGAAATTAATTTTCGACTTTTAAAAAACATTGAATTTATACTCTTGTTCAAAAATTTAAATTTTTCAGGAGCGAGAGGATTAATCTTTTCATTCCTTTCTGGATATGTTTCTGCCCATTTTTAACGAAAATTGTTTAATGATGTTTGAGTTTTTAACACTAAGATTTTCTTACACGGTCACTATTCAATTTCTTCAATAAACGCATCGAGTATTTTTTGTGAAACGTGATTTAAAAGAATTGTTGAAGTATATACGGTAGATATTTGTATCTCTCTTCCACACATCGAAACAGATATTACTATGAATACTTCACAAACCATGGCAGGCACGTTAGAAATTACTTATCACAGATGTGATAGATCTGTTAGTAACAACTAGAGTCAGTCTAGTTGGACCCGGACCTTTTCATGTCAGAAAATTTTGAACCGAACAAGCTCTAGTCGTCTGTATGCAATTCTGATTAGAAGATTTCATTGAGATTATCAAAGTACCGTTCAAGTGGATCCAAAGTTTAATCAACCCGATCCGAGCCCGAAAATTTTGGATCCAACGAACTCTAATAAAAGTACATCATAGACGTGACAGACGTTATTAATAAATATGTACTATTTCCTGATTATATTTCTGGAGGGCTAAGTAAAATGATGGTGAAGATAAATGTTCCAAAATAGATAGAACAAAATAATCTTCCTGTGATCAGTAACAACATCTATATCGTGTTGTACATTTTAATCACGTAGGAATTAAGCACTAACAGATTCTTTTAGTTTTCTCATGTGTGTTTCGTTTCATCAATGGAGACCATTGTCATATTTCGATAGCATCGAGAGATACATTAGAGAATGAAATTTCTAATGTAATTTCTTCTGAAGATGAGCTTTCAAATAGACCATGTTGCTAAGCTTGATCCTTATTCTCAATGTTTTTCATTTTCACTAACTTGAATTTCATTTTTTTCTTATATTATAGAAAGATTGATTCTTTCAAAAAAATGAAAAACCTTTTTCTTTTAAAAGAAAAATAAAACCAAGATTTTTTTTCGATTATGTTAATATGATTTGTAATATTTTATGATATTAACTTACTTAAAGTTAGTTCAATAGTTCGAAAAATATGATCAAAAAATAATTGATTTTTCCATTGATTAATAAAATTAAAATAATTAAATTTAATAAGAAATTGAAGAAGAATTGCCAATCGAAAATGTTTAACAATTAATTGCCAATGAAGTTGAAATGAATTTTTTTGTTTTGCTTCTTCAACTGATTTGATAAGAATATCAAGTGTACTTCGACGAATCATTCCAAGATACCATTGTTTCTCATAATCAATTGACATTGCAGTTAAAAAACGAGTAACTAATGCATTTTGAATATTTTGATTATGAATATTATCACTATGTCTAATATCAATAACAGGTAATATTGTATCTGTATTTCTTGAAAATTTCTTTTTTGTTATTGGACTACTTGAAATTGAATTTGTTTGATATATCGTTGGAATTGTTTGTAATTCATAATCTATACTATTACTTTGACGAGAAGATCGTCGAGTCAATGTTGGAGAATTTACATGTACCATTTCTGATAATTGTTGATGAAAAGTTGTATTATTTTCTTGATCTAATTCTTCTAATAATTTATCAGGTAAATATTGATTCAATATTTTCCAATCAACGCTTGCAAATTTTTCATCTTGTTTCATTGTTGATAATTTCCATGATGTTCGTCGTCGCATATGTTCAAATGCTTGTAAAAGAACTGTTTCACTTTCTTTTGTACCTAAAGTAATCATCAAATCTTATACAAACTAATTTAATGATAAAATAAACTGTACACACCGTGATGTAAGCCTAACATTTTTACTAAAAATTTACTGCTTGTTCCATTAATGACTAAAGTAAGTAATACAATCATAGATACATGAAATAGAAAACGATCACGTATAACTGCATCAATATTTGTATCCAAACTAACGATGAGAACTAAAATAAGAGCCATACTACCTCGTAGACCACTCCATATTAAAATAATACAATCTTTCCATGATAAATGTACACCAGTACACTTTATTAATGGATACAAAATACCAACAGTTAATATTCGTCCAATATGAATCATTATATATAATACAATTGAAAATCCGAAATCTCTTGCTGTTATCGTGGTAGCTGTACCGATAAATGATCTCGCTAAAATAAGACCAGTAATAGTAAAAATAAGAATATTTATAAAATAAGTAGCAAGTCGCCAAGCACTGGTCATCGAAGATTGAACATTATTACTGATACAATATTTGTATTTACTCATATATAAACCCATAGCAACAAGTGCAAGAACAGCTGATACACCAAGTTCAACATCAGCAATATAAAAAATAAGATAAGCAAGACCAAAGGTAAATGTTATTTCAATTTCAAGTTCGTTATTGATTCGATTCAATACGATTACACTGATTATACCACAAGCTAGACCAAAAGCGGGGCCACCTAAAAATATTCATTCAACAAGTGTATTCTTTTTAAATATAAAATATGCAGTGAGTTAGGGATGGATCAATTTGCTTGTCAATTCGACTAAATTAAGTTAAGTATTAAGCGGCTTTACTTGACGCTTAATATTATGTTTGACTGATTCCGTTAGATATATATCAATTGATTGCAAGTTTTTCTCAGCTTCAATACGGACTCAGCATGGTTTTGTCCGAATCACTCAAGAAAGAATCCGTGCTGAGTTCGGGCAGTATGATTTTTTGCTCTTGCAGTAGTGAAGGCGCATGAGTTACTGGAATATGAATGGCCAGAAGCATTTTCGTTTTAACCAATCAGATTTCAGTGAATGAGTTCTTCACTATTGTGAAGAGAAAAGAGGATATTGTTTGGGCCATATATAAGAAAAGAGGATCTGTGATAACTTCTGATAGATCCAGACAACATGATGTGTGGTGTTTATAATAGTAGAGACAACCCTGATAAAATCTGATTGATTGAAACGAAGAAATTTCTAACCAATTAGATTTCCTCTAGGGATTTCTCCACTATGGTAAGAAAAAGATCATATTTTTGTGGAAACTTACCATGAAGTTACCAGGAATGCTCTCTTGGGTGGGTCGGATAACATCATGCTGAGTTCGTATTTGAGTGGAGAAAAATTCACAAGTAAATGATATTTTTCTTACGCAATTACTTAAATTTAATTTTTCAAAGTTAAATGTTTCATTTTAGTATGAGTGGTTAACTTACCAATGCTATATTTAACAATATTTGTAATTATATTTTTTGCACTATGGTCTTCACCAATAATAATATTATGAAAAATAAGAAAGAGAACAAATGCTGAGCCATCATTTAATAGAGACTCAGAATCAATCAATGAAGCCAGCGATCTACTTGCACCAGAATCATGTAATAAAGCGACAACAGCAACCGGATCTGTGGCACTTAAAATACTTCCAAATAGAATACCAAGTAACCATGACCAATTATATGGAAATATATAAATTGCACATATTGCGATAATTACAGTTGATATAAATACACCAGGACCAGCCATAAGAATTGCTGATAATAATTGTTGTTTTATAACATGAAAATGACCATTAAATGATGAATCAAATATTAATAATGGTAAAAAGATATAGTATATTAAATGAGGATCTACTTGACTCAACTGAATTGCTCCAAAGAGAAAATCGTTATGTGCTTTTTTTATTTCTGTTACAATAATACCAATTATAAATCCCAAAATGAGAACAGCAATCGTAAATGGAAGTGGAATTTTGTTTTTTAATACTCTTGAAAATATTATTTTACATATACATGCCAATAATACAGCAAATGATAAAAATAAAATAACTGTACTACTTTTTGATTCTTCTTCATGATTATTATGAATTGTTGAATTCGTTTCTACATCCATCTAAAAAAAATCATCAACTAAATCTATAGTTTTATTCAGCATTAGACAATTTTACATTGAACTAAAGATACGACAAGGTAAACACTAAATATAGAAATATGTTAGATATTATTATAACGAAGAGCTGTTTTATATTAAAATGAATAAATGTGTTTCTCTTTATATTGACACTTTTCATTTAAATAGACAGATCGATTTATTACAAAAAAACATAAACATAGATTCAAATACAAAGATCGATACCTCAATGCTATGATACAATCATTCAAATTACTCAGTAACATATTTTTAGAACTTTTATCAAACAATCAATCCATTACAGAACAATAAAAATATATATACATACGTAATCATTTTGATTATTCATTTGGTATACCTAATTTGTGTAATAGTGATTCATAAAATGTCGCAAATCAACAATCAAGTTGAATATATATCTATTTTAATTTTATTGATCGATTAAAATAGTCTCTAAAATCAATTTATTTAATTTTATCATATTACATTTAGTTCAATATTATCATGAAAAACAAGTCTAATATCCGTCAATAGTATGTCATTTTAAAAATCGATCGATGTATTGAAATCTATTGTAAATAGGTTTGATTAAAAACCATTCTTTCTATGACTATAAACTAATGTTTGTCAAACTGATAAACATTCTCGTGATATACATGTGCGTCGAGACAGTCATGCATAAAGCGAAAACATGTTTCATTGCATGCATATAATATTCAACCTGTAAGATCGACGATAACAAATCATTATTTATGTCGATGTACAGTATGCCAGTAAAAATATAAATGAAAAGATAAAAAACAACGAATTTTTTCTTGAATAAACTCGCTGATCGAGCTAAAATTCTTTCTTTCGATAAAATTTCAATGGGTCCATTAATAGAATATTATAATGATCTATCGATACCATAATAGAAGAACATCATAAATGTGTGTCAAAAAGACCTATTTTGATATCATTCGAAAGGTTAAAAAAGCTCATCGATCGAAATAATGAATATAGAAAACATTATTTATTTTCGAATTATCTGAATCTATCAAAGTAATTAATAGATCATAATAAACATCAATAAAACTATTACAGTTAATATTTTATGAAAATACTAAATTAAAGTTTTCAGCTTCTATTATTAGTCTAATTAGTACTAGAATATTATTAAACTTACTTTGTTTCTGAAAAATGTTGTAGAAAAAGTTTGACCGAGGTAAAATTATCCATTGTTAAGGTATAGTACAATGAAATTAGGAAATTGAATTTAAATCTCGGAAAATAAAAACTGAACAAACTTCGAATATATTAATAGTCGATATAATAATTCAAAGATATTGAATATGCGACATAATTATTATGCTAATTCATCATCAGTTAAAGAGTGTATTCGATTTACAAAATAGAACGATCGATTGCATTGTCAGTTAACTAAAATACAAAATATTACCTACAAGCTTTTTTATGCTGTTTTTTTTTGCGTGTTCAATGAAGCGTATCCTCCAGAAAATATAATTACAGTAGAATCTCTTTCAGCGAACAGTCTTCTTATGCGTGATCACGCTGCCGCACCAAATGAATGCCCTCCGAATCAATTTTACTAGTTTTCAAATATTCCTGTATAATCACCCGTTGACTTGGCCTTTACTCTATGTCTTGATTTTGTCAATGTCAACATCAGTTGAGGATGCCACTTGAATAAATCATAGTTCACGCTACCTACGAAAGTTACTTTCATGAATCTGATTGGCTCTACAAATTGAAAATAAACAAACCAAAAGGATGGACACAAAATTATCATTTTTTTTTCGATAAGCGCTCTAGATTTATCTATTTAGTAAGAGCTCTCACTTGATTTACTGAAACAAAATGGACTTATAAAAAAAAACCGTGTTTGATTTCATCACGAATGACGGAACCAATATCTATTGTTTCTTCGTGATATTTTAAATATTCTGAAGCGAAAAACAAACAGCTACATCAATGATGATGAGACTAATCGAAATAAAATGATGAAATAGGAGATTAAAGAATTGAATATTTCAAAACATCCATCTATTTGGATTATTTAAACCTATTTTCATCGAAAGTTGAAGCACATATTTGAAATTTATCTACTCAAAAATTCGTAAGAGTATTAAAAGTATTAAAAATATTGAATAAAATAATAGAAAAGTAGTTAAAATGAGACAGACGATAATAAAATTGATAGTTTGATTGATATTTTCTTACACAATCAACCTGTTATATTCAACAACTTTTGTCTATCTTGTCTGTATTTGTAGCGGAGAAACTTTACTGCAGTCATTTATATCCTAAGTTAACTATACATTCTTCTTCTGAATGTATTCTTGTCAGTATATTGCTCAAATTCATTTTAATTATTCTTTTCACAAGATAAAGTTAAAATTCTTAAGATTTTTTAAAATTAATCATAAAATAATTAGTTTTAATTTCTAGAAACAGAATATACTATTTATATAATCCAACAAACTCCGCTATTTTACAGATTTGCTCGAAAACAATATTCGCGATTTAGTAATTGCTAGTTTCAAAGAAATCTAACATATATTAAAAAAACAGCGTTTTATCGCAGCTCCGTTGTGACTGAAATATGAAGCTTACATATTCCACGTAAGCTAACAGATAAGTTAGTAATTATAAAATTTCTTTTTATGTAATGAAATATACTTTGAAGTTTAGATCAAGCGAAGTGAAAAACGATCAATGGTTTACACGCTCAAAGATTTATTTGCGTATTAATTGCGATCAAAATCATTGACAAAATATTAAAATGTTTTGTTTTAAAATCATTTTCAATATGATTAATTTTTATGGATTCTTTAACGTGCAAAACTAAATGAAATGTCGATTTGTTTATGATATGACGAAGAAGAAAAGTGTACGACAACAATCACAGTAGATGAAGCCATGAATAACTATAATGGTATTTCTCACGGATTGAAACAGTTACAGATAAATGCTGAAGCACTAATTACAATAAGAAAAAAAATATTGCCACACTATTACCAGTGCATATTTTAGTACCTTCATTCTACACTCTTTCCATTGCTTTTTCTGTCTTTGATTTTAAAATTTCAACCAATGTTGTTCGCTACGCAAAAATTTTATTCTTGCTTGCGTAACTACAATGCTGAGGTCTGTAGTTATGAGGAACAATGGAGAGCCGTAAAACTTCGTCTTAAAAAGTACACTCACTATTTTCTTCGAAAATATATGTAAATTTTAAAAAAAATTAAAGTTTTTTATCATCTTTAACCACGCACTGAATAATTATTAAGAAATGAACTTATGCATAATTAAGAGATTTTTATCCTGTTAGATAAAACAGGTCTAATGTTTTGCAGTACGAATCTTCACTGATCAATATTCTTGCTTTTATTCTTTCCAGAGTTTTGTCTTTCTTGATCATTAGTCTAGACTTTTTGTACGTATCATATCTTGAATGATGAGGCAAAAATTGTTTCGCCAAGCAAGAGTCTTGCGCTCTTGGCTGATTTTTGTAATTTAGATGTCGCTTTGGCGATGCGTCAGTAAGGTTATTTTCTTTCGTATTGTCCTATTTTATTATCCACCCAGAATAAAATATACAAAGAGTAAAAAATAACTATTGAAAAAACATATATAATCAAATGTGAATACAGATAAAATACGAAAAAAACAAAATAAAAAACGTTTACAATGATAACGCAAAAATAACTTCATAGCTACGCGATGAATTTGACATGCTCATCAAGAAAAAACGAACTGAATGATAAAAATCATATTTACATTAAAAATGCGTACTTTTAGTTATCATTCGTTTGTGCCATATCAATCACTTGGAATTGATAATGAATGATCTGTTGCCAGGTCCTTTGTTTTGAAAATATTATTTCTGAATTCTTTAAAATCAACAATAATTCGAATTAATTGATGAATTAAAAATGCATCTTTTCTATTTAGTATGTTCACTTATCTGATATTGACGTTAAACTTATACGTTATCTGAATGAACATCTTTTTTGTTCAATTGTTTGAACACATGATTATAAAGTGTCGTTGTATAGAAATGAATTAATTAGCTAGTAGACGTTTATAATTATAAATGTATACATAACCTTTGTTTTGATAATCAGAGCGTGCTGTTACAATAATCGACTGCCAAATGTAAATATTCTTGTCTGTTTTTTTTTATAAGTATCACTTATTCCGTACATTTTCGTTTTATACTTTGCTTTACCTCTTCTTCGTATATCTCATGTCATGTTGTTTTAGTTATCATGATTACATTTTTTTCGATAATGCGAAACAGAACTGATATGATCAAAAACATTGCCTTAATTGCAGCCTTTTTCGTATGGAAAAACTTTATGATTACTGTATCTGTTTTAATTTGTTATTTCCAGCAGCGTTCAGATTTCCAAAAAGGGAAAGGCGACTATAGCTTTCACAGTAATTTTTGATTCTAGAACGAGATACGTGTAGGTTCGTAGAGATAGGCTTTCTCTACCTGATAGTGTATATACGATCAATTTCTATGGACTAGCGTTGAGATATCAACAGAGGGCGCCACCTTCATGTAGACCACAGTTGCATGCATCGAAGATTGCACCCTCTATTGATATCTCAACGCTACATCATAGGACTTGATAGTACATACACTATCAGGTAGAGGAAGCCTAACTCTACAAACTGAAACGTACCACATTCTGAGGCCAAAGACCTTTTAGTCGCCCTTCGCAAGTTTCGAACATTTCAAGCATTCGTGTTGCAATCTGCTCGACATTTTTCAAAATTATGTAATTTCCAATATTTCTGAAATTTTTTTCATGTTTCTATAAAATTTTGATTTATACTGCCATGTAATTATTGAGGTAACGAAAATTTCGAAAATTTTAGTCATTTCCAGTTTTCGAAAATCTGAACATACCCTACTATTTCGTGTAAGAACTTCTTATTATCTTACTTACAGGCAAAAAAATGAAGTAAACAACTGAAACTAGAATGGTACATTAATGCCGACTTTTGGAATTAAGCGTATTCACAGAGTTACAAGCATCAATGTGCCTGCTTTGGCCTGCAACCGCCTTAGACCAGAATAGAAAAAAGTAGCCTATCGGGCCGCTGGGAAAGTTAGCACATGTTTCGAGTATTTCCAGTACCGATTCGTCCAAGATGTGTTCCAGATGTTTCCACTATTGTTCCCAGTAAAGTTCGACACGATCTATCTACTAACACCGAGAAAAGGATCTGAAACGCATACTGGGCGAGTTGGTGCTGGAATTAATCTAAAATTCCCTGTTGTCGATAGAGAATCCCAGGTATTTTCCAATTTGTGAAAACATGATGTGAGATATCGTAAATCTGATTTCATCATTCGATAGAGTGCGTCGAACACCACTTAGCGGATAAATAAGAACACCTGAAACATATCCTGGGCGAATCTGCGTTCGGAATTCTCGAATTGGGTGTCAACTTCACTTACATCCTGCCAGCAGCTCTAATAGGAAGTCAGTAAGCTTTTTTATTAATCAATAAATTGTAGTCAGTTAGTGGAAAAAAATGCTTTGAATAATGCAAGAAATAAGATTAGTAGTGCAAAATTTTCTTTGATTGATGTCACTGTAACATGTTTTGAGAGTGCTAAAATGCTTTTTTAATCAATCTTAACTTATATGCTCTTGTATTACGGTTATCTATGATTATAGGGAGGTTGATGCAATTTATTTTCTTTTAATTGAAGCTTTTGATATGAAATTTGTTTTAATTAATTATTTGGACTATTGTTGCGTTTTTAGATGTTCCTAAATCTTGGTTATTCGTACTGAAAGTGATTCGCAAGAGAACGTGGGGTCTACAACATCAACAAATGACCCATAGCATTCTTTCTTTAGCCGACTCTCAAACAGATGATAGTATGCAAGCGGAGGAACAATCGAAAAATTCAGTATCATTTCCTTTTCCGAAAACTCATACCTCTTTTAACTATGACAATAACGAATATGACCACATTATTGTCAATTTAAACCTTTGTTCTGATGACTCACCACAACTATTTGTGGATTCAACTATTCGTACTGCTGCTGCGATTTATCGTATCACGGTGAGTGTGGATGAGCATATCAGTATAAGTGTGCGGATATTTTTTTTGTCACACCGACATCTATCTAGCTGTCTCTGTGGCAAGTTCACAACTTTCGACAATGAATTGAGGGCAACATACCAAATAGTTCCATTTCAGTATGGGGCAGATAGATAAATTAACGTCGACAGTATTTTACGCTTGTATTAGAAATAAGCATGAGTGCTGGTTTTTATCTTGCAAAGATATCACTAGGCATCTGATTAGTTACAAATATTCGAGTCAAAATGAATGAACGACAGTCATTAATGTCGGAATTCAATAATTGTTAGATTTTTCGTAATTTTCTTTATCACAAAGAAAACGATGACACACATGTACAGTGTTTGTAGTGTAATCAAATTTGTAAAATAGATCTACAGATTTAGTTGCTTGGTCCGAGCATCGCACTCAATAACATATCTTTTGAAAAGAAAACCAGTGTTGTGTTATGCTGATGAATAGATTTACATGCAAGAAAAATTCATAAAACTATGATCCCAGTTGGTACTTTTTCTTTTCATATTTCTTAAAATCAGTTGTTTATTGATTCCAGTTGGAGAACCTGGAGTTGTATGAATTCTAAAAGATCCTCTGTAAATTCGCGATGCAACGTCGAAAATCTAAACACGATGATTATCCACTTTCTCCCCTGCACAGTTGACATTGAAATGAAAATTATCTGCATAGAAATGAATGGATTTTTTTGGCCGTTTCAAGCGGTAAGTGTTTGTTTATTTTGGGAAAACATAAATGTTTCTGAGTAAAGTATGAATAACAAGACAAACATACAAGCGCTGCAATCAAAATTCACCTTGAAGAGAGAAAACGAATGCATGCCTATAAGTAAACAGTTGCGATCTTGATGGTGAGTGTGTGACAACTAACTGGCTGTCTTTTGTACTGTATGACATGGCAATACATTTGAAAAGGAATCAGTGTGTTCGACTGTAAATATTATACTCACCCAAATGCAATGCTTTATCAATTTTACTTTTCGATTTCTCAATATACTCTCAAGTATCCTCTACGAAAAGCATTGTAAATTCTCAGATCGAAGAATATAATATTTTGCAATGTTTGAAAAAGATTGATGAAAATATTGTGTTTAAATATACTGAGGCTCATATCGAAATACTGATGTCTTGCATATCTTTCATTTTACATACTGTTTGATTGAACTTTTCCAAAAATATACAATAGACACAATCAGTTTTTTTCTAGTTACACTATCTTATTTCATATGTCACCATCTCAATCACTGATCGATCAAATGTTGACAAACATGTTTTGTATGAGTTCTGATGGTTGCTACATACATTCATGAAGAGAGATGGAAAATTGTAACACAATAATTATTCATTTTCACTTCTGACAAGTTAACATTTGAATAAAACTCATTTCTATGCACACTAATGGATTTCTTTTCTCATTCTCTCTCGTCTGAAACATGTTCCCTTGACAATGAATCGTTCGATGTTTGCTATCAAGTTATGAATAAGAAGAAAAAACACAGTTGTTGCTCTAAAGATTGGCCTTAAAGTATGAAATGAATTGTGCGCATATAAGTAAGATATTCCAATCTCAGTAACGTTTATTAAATAGATAGATTGATCTGCTCTACCTTTTGCACGGCGGCCCTCAGGATGTGGATCTAAGTCTTGTCTCAATTCACACCCATCCTATTTTGCTGGAACCACCATCTTCTCCGTTGCTGTTGACTCAGTATTTGAAAACGGTGTTGATCTTCTTTTTTTACGAGAAAGTGAATTTTTTTCTCTTGTCAACGTTTTTTTTATGCCGGTATTTTAGAAAATTAGCTTTCTGTATGAATATTTACCTGAAAAGGTTCATTTATTATAAAACTAAATCAGTTTTTTCAAGTTAACTACCATACTTGATACTTTGCCTTGACTTCCATTTTTTTCGTTCATAGTGAATATTTTGTAAACATATTCACAAGCAATCTTAAAAAGACCAAATGCGCATGTGCTGAAATGTAGAGAAAATGAATAAATTCGCTATCAGACTTATATTTTATCAGATATCGCTAGTTTTATTACTTCATCTAGATATTCATTAAGCAAATGCATCGATAAAAGTTTAACCCATGTTTATTAAGAGTCAACCGAATATCAAATTGATAAGCTTCAGAATTTAGTGAACTTCATTGGATTGGAATAATCTTAAGGCTTAAATTTATCTTAAACTTGAATTTGTCCAAATTCAGGTGCACAAATAATTAACACGAAACCGATGCCATATCAGTATAAGTATGCCTAGTTAAGTTTTCTTAAATAAATCTACTTTTATGCTTCTACAAATGTTATGTTGTTGTGCATGCGTAATTGTTAATAAATGAGACACTATTTATTCAGAAGCATTAATGCAATCAAACTGTGAAAAGAAATTTTCCAGTTACTATGAAGCAGGCACCTCGCACTTGACGCGGAACGTAGCGATCACGTCGCTGAGCACAAAGACTTGGGCGGTGACCGCCTCCGTCACTACCTCAAGCGGCCTGTTCTTTTACCTGACCCAAAATTTTCTGCTTTTCCGTTTTTTTATTTTTGGTATTGAGACTTAAATGTCCTCTATCTAATGAGTACGTTTTAAGAAGTCAAAAGCAATTTTTCCCATTTAAAAAGATCGAAGAAAACAGCTTAATTGAATGCTAAACACGATAAATGAGTAGCGTGTTCAAACTGGTTTGCATGTTTCTTTTTCTCTTGAAAATATTGTACTTATGAAGTTTGGCAGATTTTACAAAGTTGGCACCATTCGAAAAAAGCTTTTTTTAATAGTTTTTTGATAGTACCTCTAATGTTTCACTTCTCCTGAGCCTCAGGAACAATATTCTTTACAGTAAAAAACATGTTCCACATTTGTTTCTAATTATAACAGAACAAATTTCAACCCCAAAAAAACGCAGGGTGAATATTTGCGGGGAGACTTCAAGTCTTTTCAGGTCCTTGATCTCCCAAAATATCCCAGAAGAAAGCATTTGGGAAATTTGAGTCTATCATAACTTTTTTTCTACTCATCAAAACCTATCTACAGTGAAAATTTCAAAATTTTCCATTCAGTCGTTTGCAAGAAAGCACAGTGAGGGAGATCTCCCTAAAGCATACGCCATTTTTTGTGTTGCTCCCGCCTCGTTTCTTTAAGGGCAATGCACATCTCTACTACATACTGCCTGTCTGCTCGCCGTGGTGGCAAAAACACACGAAAGACAAAATTAGTTTTTTTTATTTACGTTATCGCATTTGCAATGTTACCATCCCGATCGCCGTTCGATAAAATTCAGAGAAACATGCTTTCTATGAGTTCTGAAGGTTGCCGTACGTTTTCATAAAGAGAGATCGACAATCTGAAAACAATAATTATTCATTTTTGCACCTGACAAGGTGACATTAGCATGTAAATAATTTCCATAGTCACTAATGGACTTTTTTTTTCTCACTCTTCCCTGCGACAATTGTTTGCTTCATTGGTGAATAACTCGAAGTTTGTCAGCAGGACATGAATAATAAGAAAAGCATCCAGGTGTTCTATTCAAAATTTACCTTGAAGAGCAAAAACGAATGCATTTTCATAAGTAAACAGCTACAATCTTGATAATACGTATGTGAAAAATAGCTTGATATGCGTAGTTGTGTACGCCGTGACGATAGATTTCGAAAGAAATCACTGTTTTCCGCTTTATGCCTTACATTCACCTATAATGCAAAGCTTTTTCAGTTTTGATTTTCGGTTTCTCAAGATAAACTCAAGTGTTCTCTGCGAAAGGCATTGTAAATTTTCAGATTGGAGAAAATAATGTTTTGCAATGTTTGAAAAAGATTGATGAATGGAAAAGGCGTATCAGTGTGCTTAGATATTTCTTGCAAGGCTACCAGCTTCGAACAATAATGATGCACTATTGTTTGAGCCAAACCATAGTCATTATGGCATCTAATAACGAAACAAGCTATTGTGTTCGAAAGATGGATTTGGTATAGCTATAGAAAAGTAATAGTTGCCTATTGAATCATTTTCTATTGTTCTGCTATCTATCTAGAGCAAAATACAGATGATCGATGCCTTGTATCCTACTCATCATTTCCTCTTCACTTATTCTTTGATTGATTGCGGATTACAAAAATTCTTGTTGAAATAAACGGAGGCTGCTATCGAAATACTGACGTCTTGCATATCTTTTGTTTTGAATACCATCGGATTGAACTTATTGGAAAAAATATAAGATAGACACAATCAGTTTTTTCTATTAACTTTATGTTATTTCATCTGTCACCATCTCAATCACTGATCGATCAAATATAGACAAACATGTTTTGCATAAGCACTGACAGTTACTGCAAACAGTCATGAAAGAATGACCGAAAATCGGAACACAAAAATTATTGATTCTCGCTTCTGACAAGGTGACATTTGAATGAAAATCATCTCTATACACACTAATGGATTTTTTTTCTCACTCTCACTCGTTTCAAACATATTCTCTTGACAATGAATCGTTCGTTGTTTGCCATCATGCTATGAATAAGAAGAAAAAATACGGTTGTTGCTCTAAAGATTGATCTTGAAGGATGAATGGAATGTGTGCATATAAAAAGCAGTTTGAATCTCAGTAACGCTTGTCAGACAGAGAGATTTACTTCTTCTACTTTGTATACTGTGTCAGAATATTACGTAAACATCGGTATATTTATTTGGTAAAGTTTGTCAAGTTTCTAGTGTATTTTTATTATTTAAAGGTGAGTGTTTTCTTAGAAGCACCAGGAGTTAGAAAGTACAGTGGAAAGATGACATACTGAAGAACTAGTGTAAGCTATTAGAACATACATTCTAAAGTTTTAGGATATACGCAAAGAGATTTCACATAAGTTATTTCGATGAATTGGAATGTCAAAAATAGTGATCTCTATGCATGTATATACTCAATATATGATGTTGTTTTCGACGAGATATTGATAAAAAATGTCGAAAGATGAGCTGGTGATTTTTTTGACTGTGCTAAGATATTTGAGAATGTAAAATAGAACACTGATGGAGGAACACTTTCTCAATAAATAAATTCGAAAATACAAAAGTATAATAGACGGAAACAACTGTTTATTCCGACAATAACGAAATCTGAGCTGCAACTATTTTTTGAAAGTTTTGGATAGAAACAAGTACAAGACTGGCCGTCTGCATCAATAAAACGATGATTATCTAAGGTATAGAATATGCAAGGTTAGATTAGTTTAACAAGAGATCATTCATTTAAGGTCGCTACGGACAAGACTTGACAAAGTTATTGAATTTCGCAAATTATACTCCTCAGTCCCAAACCAAATCAATTATTCTTTAGACTGAATAGGTATGCTCTGAAAAGGTTAAGTCCTATCTGTATATTTATGTATGTCTGTGTCTATCCATAAGACGTGTTAATTTTATATGCGCTCTTCCCACATCCTCCTACCTTCATTTTTTCTTCTAATTGACTGCATATCATTTTATGTTTTTCCAACGAATTTTTTTTAGTTTTTCTTTTCTCTCATTCGATCTTTATTGCGCTTTAGAGTATCTGTTACAAAGGAGAAACAGCAGAGACTTAGGTCATGCAGTCGTACATATAATTCTGAAGTCTCTTGAAGTCTTCTGAATAGTGAAGAAGAAGAAGAAGAAGAAGAAGAATACCCTTGCCTTTCAACTGCCTTCCGGTATAGGGTACTATCCAAGGACAGTTTCGAAAGCCCATTGTTTTTCCTACAACAATGACTAGCTGCAGTTCTAGACAGAAGGCGAGCCTGACTCAGAGTTCCCTCCCGCTTAATTGCTTAAGCTTCCCATGTATACTGACTAGCCACATACTAGCCACAAGATCTTTTTTGTATGTCACATGTAGTCAGCATGCTATCGGATCGGATGTCCGAGAAAAACAGCCGTTAGTAACTTGTCCAAGGTCATTCTATGTCTGATGGCGCCGAGGTTCAAACACACTATCTTGTGGATATGTGTCGAACACCGTAACCATTCAACCATAGTGGCTTCTGAATTGTGTTTCTAATGACAGACGTACAAAGCAAAAGCAGAATATACAAAACATCTAGTTCTCTCAGTATACATACAAGAGGTGAGGCTGAATCCATGATTTCTGTTATTCCAAGAGTCGTGATCACAGAAATGGGATAAGTAAGTTACCAACATGGTACTAAGTCACAGATACCGAAGAAGTTTGTGGGTTTGGTTCTTTCATCAGGAAATAGCTATGAGCCGAAAATATCGTCGTTTTGAAAAAGTGTGAACCTAGATTTTCTGAATCGTGAAATTCGAATCTGTAATGTGTTTCTCAACAGTTTTGAATTTG
>CAJNSZ010000051.1:399424-443211 GCA_905329745.1 Rotaria sp. Silwood2 | reverse complement strand
TGGGCTGATCCTGGTGTTGAAACACATGTCGCTTACGCACCAACAGTACTCAATACTGCATTACATTATGTTTCCGTATCGAAAAATGCAGCTCAAGCAATGGCAAATGCTGATGGTAAAAATAAACATTATTATTTACCAATTGTCGGTATATTAGCTGGTGCTCGTTGGGGAATTCCAGTAGAAACATATAAAGATAATATTAATGATGCACAATTAATAACTCTTCGTGAGACATGTACTAAACTAAGTACTACTTGGAAACAAAAACTTGATCAACCATATAATTGAAAAATGAATAAATACATAGATATTGAATAACCATACAAGATAGACTATAAATGACTATGCGATCAAATATTTTCTATTGTGGTTCAAGCAAACAAGCTAATTATTATCAACCATACAGATGTATTCAAAATTTTCTCTCACATAAAGAATAATAGAAACAATTAATAGTAATTTGCAGTATTATCATTGGATTCACTAAAGAAATGTACAGCATTGTCAATTTAAAATAATACTGGTCTAGACTAAAGGAGAATTAAATAGAATTTGTTTTCGAAACTATTTTTTAATTTCACCTTATGTTACAAAAACATAGCATGTACCTTGTTTTTTGATTATCTAGATTATTCATTTTTACTTATTCATATGGTAATGTATAGACATATAACTTCTGCGTCAATATCGAAAAATGTTATTGGAAAGTATGTTAACGTATGCACGAATTGACTTTTCATATTTCTGATGTATCTAATTGCGAGCAAAAACATTTCTTATTCTACCACTTGGAATATATATGGTACAAATCTTTCATATTTTTCGTTGTAACATAACAAAACGTAACAACAGAATATATATTTTAAATATCATAGACGAACCAAACTAAATTAGAAGACAATTAGAAAACTATGAAAATTCTATTCAAAGAGCATAAGCTTAAATATTCTTTCTTTTCTGTTTTGGCCGGAACTTGCTAAAATGAACTAGATTTCAATTAAAAACACAACCGAACTGTACAACTTCCTAGGCTACAATTCCAGTTAAATATAGCTTAATATAAATATCTATAAGATCAGTTCTTTATTCTCATTTTTTTCGATTTTCGTAATTTTAAAGACTTGGAAAAATTGCTCAATTTTTCGCCTAAATGTAAACTTCACCTGCCACAGATATTTTCATATTGCATCAAACATTATTATTATTAAAAATAAACAACATTTTTTTGCTTTGGGTCTCCATGCAAGAAAGCTCCTCTTCCATAGTTTTTTGAACTCACATCAATATTGACGAGATTGACAAAACTTTGACATGAGCTTCGATATCATATTATAATCCACAGAAATATTTCAATTGAAGTATACGTAACCTATGTTCAACGTTCATGCCCGATGCTTTCATTATAACAGAAATACTCAATTTGTTTAGACAAAGAAAATATTGAACAAATAAAAACTAATCATATTAACGAGAGAGAATGATATTATTATTGACACAATGCATCAACAGAAACCATAAATGAGTTTGTTTTCAAAATGTCTTGAATCTATTAGAGATTACAATACTTAAAACCATGATTTAATATCCAACGACACTTCATCGTTAACGATGCTCTACCATGTTGCTTTCAACACTGTATTCTCATGTGATTACAATCGGACAAAAACTGATCGTAGTTTTATTCATAAACAGTTAGCTATTCTTTCATCGCCATTCTACCGCAGTATAACCATGGTAGTACGAACAAATGTGCAACATAGGTTTTTACACAAATACTACTATATCTCTTTTGACAATTGTTCATAAACAAGAAAGTTGCAGATCAATCTACTTTGATCTTGCTTTAGAAATTTTCATAGAAGAAATCTGTAAATTATTCGGTATCGTTCTTGATTGATTCTAGATCACTCGCTTTAATACTATGGCCTCTTTTCAAAGACTCATGTAGACACAAGTAACAGTTTACGCATCTTTTCAATCTAAGTATAAATTAATCAAACCTAGCTTTCCGTAAGTATTTATGTTTTTGAGTTGTTTTCGAAGAAACTCGAAAGAGGTAGTAATGATGTTCGAACCCCAATTCATTTTTTATTTAATGCTAAAAACGTTGATTGTTGTTAAAACAACAACTGCAGAAAAGAAAAAACCAACTAATCAGTTTTTTTTCATCGACTTCATTCGTTCTGTTTGCTAAAAGGAGTTTTTAATGTTTTTCTTTTTTCCTTTTTGTGATCGATGCACATGCAGTTCTTTTCTTTTTCTTTAAAGTAACATTATTTTCGTCATTCATTTTCTCTCATTCCATTTTTGCTGGGACATACTAGATTTTTTCAAATAATGATGAATATATCTACACGTTGTCAAGGAGCTTTTATTGGACATGCTATTGCATCACAATATGATCCATCGACATTAATGGCATTAAATGTTAGTGAAAGTCTTCTTGAATGTCAAAAATTTGATGGACCAGATATTTTATCAAGACATCTTTATTTATATCATACAAAAAAATGTGAAATTGGTGAAATAACAAAATTTATTTATCAGGAATTAATAAAACGTAATGGTTCACAATCGACTCTTACTCTTGAAAATTTTCGTTTTGATCAATCAATGATTGATGAAATTGTTAAATTAGCTGATGAAAAATTCGATGGTCATACAGCTGCTTGTAGCCCAGCACAACGTTCATATCCACTTGCTTTTTGTCAATATATCTCAGATGATGATTTATTTGATTTCACTATGCTCGAAGCCAAATTAACTCATTATAGTCCAATTGCAGGTCAAGTAGCTGGTATTATAAATCTNAACTTTTTCTTTCGCCGAAAAGTTCACCCCTGGTCCTCCTGAGGAAGAGATCAAAAAATAAAGTCAGTCAAAAAGTCACTTGGACAACGGAAATCGAGTTCAGAACTTCTAAAATGCTAGTAGAACATGAAATGGCAAATGAATAAACAATAAAAACGGAGTTTTGGCTGCCTTCATTTTTGACCTACCCCTCATGGGGACCAGGGGTGAATTTTTCGACGAAAAAAAAAGTTCGTGAAAGGATTCGAAACATACGTGGTTCGACTCAGTTTTTGATGCAGATTCTGAATATGTAAAAAAATCAATAGACTGTTATGGCAGTTTTCAGAAATCCATCATGGTTTTTCAGGAATTCTCTAAAAAACCGATCTTCGAATTTTTTCTCAGAAAAGATTTTGCTTATGAAAATATGCTCATAGGTCTTGGCTATCCAACACTGAAAACCGCAGGTCTCTATCTTGTTTCTATCAAAAGTTATTCAAAAAACATCCGACTGCCTTGAATTCTGGCGCCGACAGTAGTTTAAACAAATTTAAAGATCTATCTAGTATGATTTTGTAATTATTTTTATAGGATTTCATCGAAAAAGCATAAAGTTGATAATTCAATATCAAACATCAGTTTCAGAAGAAGAAATTTATGGTTTTCTATATGAAGAAAATTTAATTACTAAGAAATCCATATTAATCTCGTCTCATATTAAATCTCAATATTTATAATTGTGATGAAATTTATTAACTTTTGTAATAACTTCAAACATTGACGTCTTCTATGAATCATTATTATGAAATAAAATGATATTTAAAAACAAACTCTAGATTACGTCGTAACATTCTCATATTTACATTCAGATCATTAATTAAAAAAGACAATTCCAACATTATTGAAATCATTGAACCGATAAGTGAATAACTTCATCATGGATCAAATGATAGAAATCATAATAATGTAATATGACTGTCGATTTTTCCAATCGTAGAAAGATGAGTTCAACAACCTTCAAGTCATCATTATAATAATAAAAGTTAAAATGATGTTGTCTAAAATATTCAAAGAATAATTTTTAATTAATACATAAATTTATAGATATCAAACAGCTTCATCCAATATTGGATAAATTCATCAAAAAATGAATATTAAAAACGCTGTTGAAATCATTTCATTAGTCTTCTTTTTAAAAAACATTATTCCGGAGCTTGTTTTTAATAGTTGAGACTGAATCGGAGTTAATCGACACTCGACACATATTTTCAGAGTCGTAGTAGAATTTTTAAATTTTTATTTTATATGAAAAAGTACACTATTTATTTTCTTCAATAAACCGAAAGAAAAAAGAAGAGATCATCTCAAACTCCATAAGAAAAAGCAAATAAATCAAGTCATTCAAAATTCACTTCATGTCTTTCTACTTCTAAAATCCGGTTGATTTTACTAAGTATACATTTGCTTGTTGCTAATGACGATGGAAGAGAACACAATGCTGATACCAAACATCATAATTATGGATACATACCATGAAGACCTTTTCCACCACGATGATAACGGATGGACCAGAATAAATCTTCTTGTTTTGAAGCTTATTTTTTCATCCTCTAATATGTTTTATTAAAAAGCAAACTATACCATGAGATACAACGTGAAAAGTTCTACAATGCAAAACTTATTCTATGTATGCACCTATAGTTTTCAAAATAGATTAAAATTCTGTGGAACCCAAATTTTGATGGTGCGAAAAAATTCTTTTTTGGTACACGACGAATTCCTTTTCTTATCTCATTAATTAATGAATCATAGTTTTTAACTTTATTCCATTGACCACTTGTCATAGATCTTCAGATTTTATTTCTTTTTATTAACTAACACACTGATATAGACATGCGATTTGTCATATGAAATTTGTATGTGTCTCTAACAAATAACTTCAGACCGAAAAATATATGATCGAAATACATACCGATTTGCCTCAAATCGACGATCAATTATGGCCTTTGACGTCATTCATTAATCGAACAAAATAAGAAAAGAAATTCGTCGTATGTTCAAAAAACAAAAATTACGTTTTTGTACAATGGAAATTTGATCACAGAATTTTAGTCTATTTTGAAAAATAAAGCTTCATATATAAAATAAAATTTGTATAATAGATTATGGAGCGATTCATGCTGCATCTTGTAGTATATTTGGTTTTTAATAAAACTGATTAAATGATGAAAAAATAAAATACAAAACGCGGCCACCTATTTCGGCTCATCCATTACATACATGTTCAACTTTTTGGTAACTCATTTTTCTTTTCACATGCTCAGTTACTTCGTCATATGATTCATCATCATTTGCAGATGAATATTCATTAAAAATGAATTCTTGTAGTAAAATAATATTACTTTCTACTTCTGTGACCTGTTCTCAAGTGTAATAAATTGTTCAGATTTTTACTCCTATGCTGTTATATAAATTGGGAGTTTGAAACAGTGAAATTCTGTTGATTATAAATCATATGAATAATAGATTGAAACCAAGGCTTTCAAATGAATGTTCATAGTTATCGTACATAACTGTACAAATCGAGCTTTATTCTTAATAAAAGACCCATTGAATAATTATCTATTAATCAAAAACTAACTACTACATATAAAGTCTTTTTTATAGCCATATACTTAGTATCACGAAAACGTTCTACTCTGTAGTTCCTTTATCCGCATTATTCGAGTTAATGAAATTCACAATTTAAAATCAAATATTTTTTTTATAGATGAATCATCACGATTATGTTCACATGTGAACTCTAGTATCAGTATTCTAAATAATCTTTGAAGTTCATATTATATCATATCATAAGAAAAAATCCAGTGAGAAAAATATATATTCAATGTCTGTTTAAATATTTTATTATTCGACGTGAAAATGTCATAGAAAATAAACATATAAAATTTTGTTATAAATTATTACAATCATTATTATATTTATGTATTTATTATTTTATCTTAATTAATAAAATCAGATTTTTTTATTTCTCGCGTTCTTGTATATATACAAACAACAATATTTAAAAAAGATATTTCTTATTCTTATTATTTTTTTTGTTTCGGTTTCATTTCTTCAAAACATTGTCTTAAAAATATTATATTCTTTTTTGTTTGTATATTTCCTTCATGTCCTTTATGCCAATCGTAGGAACTTGCATAACTAAATAATTGTCCACGACTATCAAATGCACAACATGTTATTGATTGATCATTAATAACATCACTTGTTTTTAATTTTGTTCGTTCATCCTTATCCCAAAAACTATATCGACCATCACTACCAACCGTAGCTAATGTACCATGCATAGGATGAAAAGCAATATCATTAACAGAAAATATATCTTGAGCGGCAGCAGTGGCTGTAGGATTTGAACGATGACATTTAAATGTAAAATTATCAGCACCTGGATTTGGTGTATCAACATACATTATGGCAACACGTCCTTCAATTGAACCAACAGCAAATCCATTTGGATTTCGAGATTTATCTGTAAAAATTGATATACAACGATGTTGATACTTAAGTAATGATTCTATTTTTTTATATTCAGTTGGTCCTTGATCAAGTGAATAAACCTGTATGGCGCGATCAGCTGTGGTTATAACAGCCATTGGACCAAAGACATCGGCCGCATATATACGTTCAGAAAATATTAATTGTTTTAATGGTGCTGCTTGACGTGTATCCCAAAATTTCACTAGATAGAAAAAAATGAATTTTTTTTTCTTTCAAAGGGTAATTGTAAAAACTACAGAAACTCAGGAATAGTGCCCATCGGGTTAGTTCCGAATCCGTTCTGGTCTAGGACCGAAAATGTTGAACTCAACGAATTCTAGTCTTATAATAAATGCGCACGGTGTGCTAGTGGCTGAATACAAAAAATTGGAAAAAAGTGTCTTGTATCTTCGAGGAAATTATCCAATTCCGATTAGAAAAATTTCATTGAGAATATCAAAATACAATCGACTAGATTTGAGTTCGCAAAAATTTTTTGACTCAACGAACTCTACTCTCAGATACCGTCAAAGCTGAAAAAACGAGAAAGAGTTCGTTCGAAACCAATATCATACAGGTTTCCATTCTGAGTTGTGCTTTTTGTTTTCAATTGGAATATAGGATTTTCTTAAGGACACGGACATTTATAGTTACTTTAATTTTACATTATACAAATTATTTTAAAAATAAATATCAACGTACCTATTGTTATCATCTACAATTAAAACCAAAGTAACCATAGGTGTCCGTCTGATATTTGTTTCGAACTAGATCTCTTTTTTGCAGTTTTGAGAATGTCTGCAGTGTATACAGGTATCCTGTTTTAAATATAAATATGAATAAATTTTCTTACCAGTTCGATCCCAACTTCCAGTCATAACACATGAATAAGATGGTCTCTGAATATAATTTATAGTTCGTATTGGTTGATCATGTGCTGCTATTTGAACAAATGTATTGGATTGTAAATCCCACATTTTAGCGGTTTTATCACAACTAGCTGTAAATACTTTAGTGCCATCGTCTGACCAACAACAACTTAATATAGGTGCATCATGTTTTTGCATTGCTTTAGCAATAGATTGTCCATTAGATTGAATTTCCCAACAACGAATGTCATTTGCCCATGAACTTGCTATTAAATATGTTTGTGGAATTGTTGCTGGAGAAAATTTCATACATGATATAGCATCATCGGGTGGTTGAACAATTTCAACATCCTTTTGAGTTGTTGTTGTTGATGAAAGACCGAACATTATTCTAAATCTAAAACAATGAAAGATCTTTTGAAGAGGGAAATTTATGTCTCCATAAATTCCAAACAAGCCAGGGATTTCTTTGATTAATATGTTTATTTGTTAAGTCAAAATCAATATTTTTTATACGTTTTAAATAATCATAAATAACAATCATGGGTAAAAATAAACTACGATTATGATTGTTTATTGAAGAAAAACTATTTCGCTTTTGAAAATTTTTATCTTGTTCAAATAATTCAAGTGTTTTTTGTAAATGAAACCAAGATCGATTACATAATTGATATATTACATGACGACATTGTTCATTAGCAAATTGACCATTAAATAGATCTTGTTGAGAGACATTGTTTTGAATAAGATAGGAAAGAGGAATAAAACAACGACGTTTATGAGAATTATATGGAATACCACGGACAATGTTAATTAGACCTTGCGAACGGCCTAAAAGAAAAAAAAAGTTAGATTAATAATTTATTCAATGAAAAGAATGTTCTTAGTGGAATCTCTGTACGATTCAAAATATGATCCATGATAAAGCTACTATTGTTAATCAGAAGAAGATACTTTAACTATATTTATTTTCTAGACATTTTTAAATTCGTGATTTATACACTGATTCGATTGAATATTTTGTGTTATTCTTTATTTTGTTTGATTCAGCAATCAAATTATATCAATGTAATTTCTGTCAAAGTCTATGCTGAGAAAGAGTTACATCCAAATTATTACCTTTCTACTTCAATACTCTTGTTCGATTGTATTTCAAAATTTTATTCATATACTTAAAATGAATATTTCTAAGATCATGAATTGAAACGATTCATTTAGTTCATGATTTCAGTTTGAACAATTTTGCTGTGGGATTCTCTGACGAATTTATTATTTGTCTGGGGATCGAAAATTTCGGAGATCTTCAAACTAAGAAGATTCATTAAAGAATTTCTTTCAACATTTGACTTTCCAATGTTCTTGATCGAAATTGGATCTCTTCAAATGCTTGTGCTCTCTATTGTCATGATCCTTTCTTTAAAGAATATCTCAATGCCGTTTAAAGTGAAACAAAACGTATTTTTGTAATTTTTGCTTGGAATCACCATAATGCCGGTGGTATTTTTTTTTCATAACTCTACTTTATCAAGTAATTTTTTAAATAAGTTTATCTATTAGACTTTATGATTAATAACTATTTTTCGGGAATTGACTTTTAGCTATGGTGAAAAGATATTTTTTGAATATATTCGTATCCATTGCATATCAGTTTTGTTTGTATTTATAGAAAGTTATATTTGTTCTATACGTATTAAAATTTTGTATTTTATGTAATTCTCAATTTTGAGATTATCTAGTAAATCAAAGAAAAAATTTCTATAATACTTCAAGTTATAAATTTAATTACTGCTTATGTAAATTAATAAAGATTTATTTGAATCTCAAGTGAAAAAAGAAAAGATACTAATATGGCTTATTTAAACAGATTGAGAATGTGAAATCGAGAAAAACACGATCCTTAACTTGTGTATGTGCCCTTATGTTTCATGATGATAAAATTTGTAGGAAAATTGACCATGAAAATAATCTTTATTTCTCGTTAATTCATACCTAAATGCGAAGCAATATGATCAACATTTAATGATCTTTGTTTTGCTAATTCAAGTAAAAGATAATAAGTAGGTGTAATTGATTGTTCAACATAATTTTCTAATTGTTCAATATCTTGAAATGGCATGTCATTTAATGTTGTTTCTCGACTTTTAATTAATCGATGAAACCATAATTTTGATAATTGATTATGTTTTATAACTAAATCAATTTCACGTGCAACAGGATGATTAATTTTTTTTATTGCATTTGTATTTAATGATGAATAAATTGCATCAATAGTTTCATGCCAAAATTGAAGTCTCATTTGTCCTATTTGAGTATTTGATACATGATCACGTATTGAAGCAAGTTCAACATTTAATGCTCGTATAGCCATTGCTGGACGTTGAAGTAATGATGGCCTTAATAAACCGGTACATATGAAATTTTCATAATCAACTTTTCGTACACTATTTATACAATAAGTATAATCATCAACTGGTTTTGGAGATGTTTTTGTTGTTGAAGAAGCAAAACGAATAGATCGCAAGATCATCTTGTTGCTGTTGATCGCCTAGTTTAGGAAAATATAAATCATCTAAAATGAGAGATCAAATTTTAAAATGTTCCTTTTGTTCCAATTCATCATACTTCCAGCTAAATATGTAAATTTCAATATTTATAATAACAATAAATCATTTTGTCTTTACAAAATCAAATCGAATCAATGAAGTTGTAAAAAAAACTGAACTCATAAAGTAGGAGAGTCCTTACTTTACCCTAATTCGGCATTTTCTTTCCTTTTCTTTGATTGGCAGCTACTAAACCAAACGTATCATGGAGAAAATGGCTAGTAAGTAATGATCTTTCTTTCTTTCTTTCTTTTCAATGGATTGTGTGTACGTCCACAAATACTGAAATTTAATATGGCGGCGCCACAGACGAGCTCAGCTCTCGTCTCCTATTCTGGATAATGCTTGAATGTATACTAGGCGCTTGTGCGACCACCATTAAGCATATTTTTCGTACGCTAAGCGACTCATTATGCTCTCAGAGATAAAAAAAATAGTGGTGTCCATTAAGCCTTCCTCCTCTAGAATATCTAATATTTCCATGAAATATCGAAGCTGAGTTTTTATCATAGAATAATGCATGAAGATTTACTCCTTTAGAATATAAATGACTTTTCGTCGAACCAACTTGTTTTGACAAACTTATCGGAAAGAGGAAACTTGGATCCTACTATTATGTTTTCCGAAGAGTTTTTTGTAGTTTTTAATGTTTTTCAGTTTTGGAAAGACAGCGTTGCCATATGCAATAGTTTCGAGTAAAATATTTTGATAAAAATTAATATGGAAATTCTGTTATGAAATAGACTTTTTACATACGTTGTATTTATTAGGACTGTTAAATTATACTACATAGGCAATGATACATTTATTTTTAACCTATAGTGCGCCAATCAACTGATTTGATTAAATGGAGAAAGAAATTTGACATTTGTTGAGTTATGTTTGAGGCACATATCAAGTGATTTCAAATTGTAGTGTAGCATTTGAAAGATATTTCTGTGCATCAACGAACATTGTTTAAGTATTCAATGGCAAAGATGAAGAAGTGATACGGATTTCAAATAATCACCTTGAACAAATCTCAGTTAGCTCAGTGGCGACAAGAATAACTCGGTAAAATGATTTCATATAGAACATCAAATGGAGAAAGATCATTGATGATTAAAATCGAAAACTCACGCATGTGTTTTGAACCAAGCGACACAGAATGTCGAACATAACTTCTTAAGACAAGTCACATTCAATGAAATTCGGTTTTGTCAATAAGACCTTTGGTCGATTAATAGACGCGACTGACCATGAATGAGCTGTTAGATTAGAAAATAAGATTAGATAAGTCTATTAGATCAAACGTATTGTCATCATCAAATAGCTCGAGTGCTAAATGACTTGATTGAGTGCAATTCGTTGAGAGATAAGTTCAAAATGATTTCGACGCTTCTAGTTAGCAGTGACTGTGCAACGAACATAGTTGAGCAGTTTAGTGTCTACATAGTTAACAATGTTTTCGAAAAAAGTTAGAAGACCTTAATAAGCTGAGCAATAATTGAATATTTTGTGGATAAGGCTGTCAGAAGACTTGTCTTGTAGGTATTTTTTCATAGTAGAAAGCAGAGACATATTGAATTTGATCACGATTTGGATGTGGAATGAATCACTCATTGTGCAACGATGATGAAATACTTTCTAAAAGTTTTTTCTAATAGAGTGGTTGTCCATTTTCCAAAGGAAAAAGAATGAAACACAAGAACGAAAAAAGTAACAAGTAACTATTCACTGTCAATCCAATTTATGAATGATGGCATGAGGCGAAAGGAAAGAGCAAAGTAAATAGTAAATCAGGCTATACAATAAGAAATGCGTGTGAAGTACGTCATATGTTCTCTTTCCTTCATAGCATACACGACTCATGTATATTGCCACATCAAAACGTATTCGCATCTGTATTGGCTACGAGAAAACATTGATCTTTACTTAGTAATAATACATATACGTTTTTTTCTTATTATTTCATGACAACTGTTGTTGTTTTTTTTCAATACTTGTGGGAAGTATTGAAACATAAATATTTTATTATTGTGGCCGGTCTTCGAATAAATCGTTTGCTTCGTTCAACATCATATCGAGTCTCGTACAAACGGCTTCTTCTTCATGATCTATCTAAATTCGAACGAGCCGAATTTTGGCCCTATGCGGAACATTTTTGTGGAAAGAAAGGCGTCAACCCAAAGAATGACGATGCATTTCATGTAGCTTGGCTACATCATGTAGCTCATAATGATCATCACTGCGAACACTTCATTGCAAATTATTCACAAATAGCTAAACAAGTACGAAATCATTCAGAATTAGCCCAACATTTCATAAGAGAAATGCCTGACGATGCTCTTCTCGAAATGGTTGTTGATAATGTGGCTGCTTCTCGATCGTATGAAGGATATTGGCCTAACGGAGCGAAAAAAGACGGATGGACATGGATGACCAAGTGGTTCGACCACTACATTCTTCATCAAATAACTCGTATTAAATTTGGCGCTCTCTTGTGTGCTCTCGGTTATGCTCAAATTTTACCAAATGAATTCGATTGCACACAAATCTACCGATCAGATATTTCCTCTGATGATCAAATGAAGCTTGCACAACTCGAGACATTGGCAAAGATGAATAATAGACATGCATTTTTTCAAAAGACACAATAAAGGAACAAATTCATAATGGTGCGATTGAAGTGCTGATTCCTAGTTAGAAGAAGACATGTAATCAAAGAAACATCGTTCAAAAAAAGAAACTCTTCAATCTCAACGGTTTGTAATTGAAGAGAAAAATGTATTTTTTTCATATGTAGTAAATCCATTTTCAATGCTATTAAGCCTAGAATGAAAAGTGTTTCAGCTCGTTACAAGGTGAACTCTTGTTTTAACAAAAAAAGAACAGTGCGAATTTTTACACTTTCAGAAGCATAATATAAAAATGTACGAACAGTTTGTGATTTACGTTCAGATGAAGAATATCGACTATATGTGCCTCGTCAGACAAAAAGGATTTGCACATGTATCGGAAAAAATTAATAAAGTCGCACATTTCTTTGTTTTCGATCGAACCGTGCATCGACTACGTGGGTCGATCAAATGAGCAAGAAAGAAATGGCGAGAAAAAACAACAGAGAAAAATATTAAGAATTATGTGTTTTCCTCTATACATCAGCGAGCGTGCCTACAAATGAATTGAACAACAGCGACATCGACTTGGCCAAAGTTTTCTAGTATTTTTATGGATCGTTTATTTCCTATAATACATTTAAATCCGTTTCAATATGAAGCGAGTTATTCTTTGACAAACTGAAGTATGTATTGTCAACAGAATACTTATAATTTGCAACGTCCGAAAGTCTTATCTTTTGGGTTTGTTGCAATAAGGGCTTTTTTAGAGTGAAGCAATTATAACACCAAGTTAAATCAAAATAATTCACACGGTTGGATCTTGACACATCTGAATCGTTTAAACAGCAATGTGCCTGCGCCGAAAACTATGTTTCAAACATTTTTAGACCAACTGCAATGAGTTGATGTTTTTGTTTTAAAATAATATAAGTAGAGAACGTCAGTAAATGATAAAAGTGAACACGCAAAAAACTCTGGCAAGATCTTGTTTAGCTCGTGCATTTATCTCACTCTTTGCTATCTTTTCTACGATGTCTTGGTTATTGATAGACAAAAATTCTACATGTTTTTGCAAGCATTTCATCGACTTATCCAATGAACGATCGTCAATAGATTTGAATGGGATCAGTGATACAACATAAGATGGTCGCTGCTTATGTTATCTTCGAATAGCTTTGATTGCATGATATATTTTTGGTTCATAAAACCGGCTTTTCAACGGAAATGACCCCTTCTATCATTTTTGTTCTGGTGAATCGACGACCAGACGACCGACAACAATCACTTTCTTTCTAGTAGAACCTGTTACAATTCGAAATGAGTGAAAAGAATACTGATTCATAGATTATTCTTCCGAGACTAGCATCAAAGTGTTTCATTTCAAATAACTAAGAAGATACAATTTGTCCAATTTTCTAAATGAATCGTTTTCGTTGAAATGTGACGTCATTTTGAAGTAAGTTGGTGTGACAAATAGGTTCTGCTTGTCTTTATGGTAATAAGCCTACACATACAAATAAAATTAATGTTTCTCGCCTAGTGAAACATCTTGTAAGCAAGATCTTGGTCAAGATACAAGGTACAAAAATGTTAACATATCTTGACAAAATAGGTGCAAGAGAATCACATTATCTTGTACCAAGATCTTGAATTAGATCTTTGGGACAGATTTGCTAGATCTTGGTAACAGATATTCAAGATCTTTAGTTTAATATCTTATTTTATAGTCTTTATTTAATGCTTAGCAATATCCATTTGAACGATTCGTGTACGCTTAGTTTCCATTAAAATAGTACAACAACAAAAAAGCACGACGAGCGCACAGGAAATACTTTAATTTGTATGTACAATTATTACCAGTTGAACAATATAAGTTTTTACAAAAATTGACGCGAAGTAAAATTTACAACCAAAAAGTACTGTTTTTCTGTTCTTATTAATGTTTGTGTTCAATTTTTTTCTAATGATTAAATATTATGTTCCTAACTGTTTTCTTGGTGACCTTTATTATTAGCTGTTGGAGAATGTATAATGATTGTTACTGATGATGTTATCATTAAAAAATGATCTGCATTTAACGGTATCTGATATTTTTGGTAAAATAAAATCGATGATTATGTACATAAGAAATCTTCATCTAATAAATTTAAAACTTATAATTATATATAAATCTAGAACAGAAAGAACTTCAACATTTTTTATGTCTACACTGCTTAGAAAAATTATTGTAATAAAATTACCGTAAAAATTAATATTAAAGAATATCACACTAAAACTAAAACTTATAAATTTTTTATTTGATCGTTTTTTGAAAGAATCCTACCTTCATAAAATTTGGATCGTAAAAAAATCGAATGTCGTAATCTAACATCACTTATTGTATGATAAAACATCAGTCTTTCATAAATCTACACTGATTGAGTCGAAAAACTTTGTCTAACTTTCTATTTCTTCTCTCATTGTTCTGTATAACTTGAATTTCATTGGTTGACAAGTACCCCTAATGTTGCAAAATTACTAAACAGCTGACGATAAAATACGTAAAATACTATAAAAAAAGGGATAAAAATTGAAAATATAGTTTCCCACCATTGAAACGAAAAAAAAGACGAGCCAAAAAAGACAATAATATAGCGTTTCGAAAACAGTTATACTGGATTAAAATGTACGTATCAGCTTCATTCTTTTTGTGAAAAAGTGACCGAACGTTTAAATAGTCTTGTCTAAGTTTTCTTGTCGACGTCGATAGAGATAGAAATGCACCTATTGCTCACCACTCATTCTTTGTGATTAGAATCTGCGTCGTGTGTTTTGAGTGAAAAAACACAAAAAATAATCATATTGTCATTGATTGCGTCTGTCAAAGCATATTTCTTTGTCGTTGACGATGCAGTGAATGACGTTTTTGTTCTCTGTCTTCAGCTCGTTGCGGAAAGCGAAAATGGCTTTAAGTATTCTGCTGTTTTTCAATTCATCATTGACAATGCAGCAGTATGTTGCTTAAGCATATACGTCAGCATGAGTTGCTAATGGAAGTGTGAATGATTATTGAAGTATCGTTAACCTTGCTTACTTTGTGCTGTACATATAAAAAACATTCCATGCGAGAGAAATTCTGGTAATTGTGCATAATAGAAATCAGAGTGTTTGATCACTGCTGAATTAAGCTCGGCAAATAATCAAAGTTGATGGTTCTATGTGTTTATTGGATAGCATTTACGAAGAGGACACATAGCTGACATAGTAGTGATATGTACAGACTTTATCCCCATTAGATTTTCGCATATGAGTAATCTGATTTTGAATCTTTCTACATTACGATGTATTTATCACGAATGATCGTCGCTTTCGATTATTAACTTGTTAACTATGTTTCTTTGTTGTCTTCTTTTATAGAGTTCTATCCTCTAACGTGAATCTTTTGCAAGAAACAACAATAACAATTTGATTGGGCAATATATCTCTCAGAATCGATCAGACACAATTGCTTGTAGCTGTCGCAAGATCCGTTGATATCCTATTCGTACTTACAATTCGATTGCATTATTTTATATTGGATACACGGGTATGTAGAACTCTGATATTCTCCGGCTGTTATACTTTGAATGAGAAAATACAGATAAAACATGAAAAAAGATCAACTATTTTGTGCAGCTATTGAAACTATTACTGTCTTCTCTCCCAAAGTGATGCAATGAATGATAGATTCTTTTTTTCTTTCTGTGCAATACATTATAAATAAGCTGATCGATATTGTTAGATCATGCACATAGAGCGATAATCTGAGACGAAAAAGAAACATAACATCTTCTCTTCTAGTCTTATTGTCGTAGAGCATCTGCCAGGATAGCAGAAGGTGCTTGGTTCGAGTCCCGCGAGAAGCACATCTTTTTCGTTCTGTCACTGTATCATCTCCTTTTTTCGATCTTTTATCTAACTGGTATACCTAATGCGTTGTCTAATGGCCAATCCCTGTGCTAGATAAGTTGTTAATCTTTTGCATGAATTGACAATGCAANTAATTTTACTATATAAATATAATACGATAAATAAATCTTGACTTAAACTAGCTCTCTATGTTGCTCTTAATATAACTTAGTTTGAAAACATTGAAGGATTTTTTGAAATTCAAAAGAAGTTGTCGCTAAAATTTTCCATTGGAATATGTAGAAAAATATCTAAGAAAGTATAGCATGCTATGAAAATCATTATGAATAGTGGTAATGAAAAAAGTCATTGGTCACTTATATAGCATCTGCTGTTTCTGTTTTTGATTAATCCACAAAACCATTGAGAAATCCAGATTAACTAGTGAAAGAGACATTTGTTATGTTCTACGATGAAAACGCAGTCTTTGGTAGTAATGAAGATTTCTTCTAAATCGATTTCAAGTATTTTCAATCTTGATTGTGTTTTATACATAGAGGTATGAAACAATAGTTGGAGAATATGGTATTCAATTGAGTGGTGGTGAAAAGCAAAGAGTGGCATTGGCTCGAGCTCTGGTTAAACAACCAGCTTTACTGATATTGGATGAAGCAACAAGTGCACTTGACAGTACCAGTGAAAAAATTGTTCAAGATGCTCTTGCAAGAGCATCCAGAGGTAAGAATGTCTATAGATGTGTGATTGGCATTCAAAGTATTAGTCAATAGATCGTACAACCATCGTTATTGCCCATCGCTTACAAACAATTCAAAATGCTCATCGTATTTACGTGTTAGATGATGGAAGAGTGATCGAGCAAGGTACACATCAGACATTGATGTCACAAGAAGGAAGCACATATAGAGCAGCTGTGAATGCTCAACATATAGCAATGGTGGAAGACAACGACGATGACAAAATGAGTATGAAACGAACTGAAGAAGAAGAAGCCGAACAAAGGACATGTATGTAGATGTTCTATTATCAAGATGTATTTATCGTATTATATTTATATAGTAAAATTATGTTGTATTTTAGACAATAATCAGCATATCGATGAAAACGAAGTATGAATATGCTAATAGAACTATTTTGGAGCTGTGGGGATAAATTATTTGTTTCTAGAAGAACTTATCTATTTCAATTAAACAATCCATCTTCCTAAGACTATTGCAAATGAACCGTCCAGAATGGATCATGATTATGATGGGATGCATAGCATGTATTTCTAGTGGAGTCACTCTGCCTATCTCTGCCATTTTATTGTCAAAAACTGTTGATGCAAGTCATTATTCGCATAATTTTGCAGAAGAATTGATGCATTTATAAAATTCTCTAGGCACTTTACAAATATACGTATGTAGAACGCCACCAACATATGTTCACGTATGCTGTTCTGCTGTGGATCATGGGTGTTATAGTTTTTGCTATTAAAGCATTTCAGGCAGGAATACCATTGATGAATTCAAATGTTATATTGATGTCTTTTCCTTTCACAGTACACTTCTTTTGCCCTAGCTGGTTCAAAGTTAACACAACGTCTTCGTGCTAAGGCTTTCGCATGTCTTCTTCGTCAAGAAGTGGCTTTTTTTGATCTACCAGAAAACAGTTCTGGTGCTATTTGTACTCGGCTCTCATCAGATGCATTAGCAATTCAGCAGCTGTGTGTTACACGATTGGCTTTCATCTGTGACCTTCTTGCTTTGCTTATTTGTGGGCTTGCATTAGGCTTTTGGCTCAGTTGGCAATTGTTTCTAATTGCTTATGCTGCGATTATGATTATCTTCGTTCTCAGTTTTTTGGAAATACGTGCCCAAACAAAACTTAATGATCGCGTCGGGATCATTCTTGAACAAGCTGGCTCGGTTTGATCAGAGACGATTTTATCTATACAATCTCATTATTTTTCGTTATCTAGCTCGTTGTTGAAGCCCTTCGTAATATGCGCACGGTGAAACAGTTAAACATTGAAAAAGAGCTCATGAAAAAATATACTCATTTAATCTATCGAGATTTCAGGTTAGTAGAGGGATCAACATTCGTATGTACATCGAGAATTTAGCAAGTACTTTTGTTTAGAGCTCGCCGAAATGCTTTATTCATGTCGGCATTCATATCAGGAATCTTAGGAGCTATGAATGCATTTATCATAGCTTTTATCTATTGGCGTGGTCTCGTTCTGGTTGAACGCAAAGAATTGGATGGTAGCCATATGATTACGTAAGTAAAGAAGACTGTACTAAGTGACAAAAATTCATCTGTCATTAGGATATTTGGCCTAGTTATTATTATCGCTGAATTCTCAACAATTATAATAAACATGTAAGTCAGAAAGTTCAACTCATTTGTAATGTCTCGTAGCATTTACATAGAACTGAGACAATTGCTGCTTCATTTTCGGCTGCTCAAAGTTTCTTTGATTTGTTTGACCGAACACCAACCATCGATAATGGCTCATCTGAAGGTCAACATTTGGTAAGTGAACTTTCACGTTACATATTATCAAGTCAGTTGTGGAGACTTAAAATATTGAACATAATTCTTCAAGGCTAGCTTTTGTGGTGAGATCGCGTTTTCTGACGTCCGTTTTTCGTATCCGTCTCGACCAGTTCCATGCATTCTCAATTCCGTTCAATTGATAATTAAACCTGGTGAGTGATACATACATTGAGACTTCATCTGCTATTCTTCTTTTGTTTGAGTTTCAGGTCAACGTGTAGCTCTTGTCGGTAAGTGTGAAAGTAGTCAAAAAGTATTCTTCTCTTGTTCGATGCTTCTTGGTGATAAAAGTATTCAAAATTGACGACAAGAAACCAATAGATTGATTATAACCTTGAATTGACTTTTTTTTGTCTGCTCACTCTTTCATGCAAAAAGAAACAATAAATCCGTTAGAGAAAGGAAAAATGAGTGAAGATAGTATACAATCAATGAGCATATTTAACCATTGTTCCCGGCATTCAACAATCGAAAACAAAAGTGCCACAATGCTCATTAACTCTTATGCATGTGGATTGTGTTATCGATATATTTAGGTTCATCGGGTTGTGGCAAATCAACCATTGTTCAGCTCTTGGAACGATTCTATGATGCCACATACGGTCAAATAGTAAGTATCTTTTACTTATAATAAATTATTTGCTAGAAGAACTTAGTCTTGCCCATATCAAGTGTCTAGATGGTGTAGATATTAGAAAGCTCAATATCCACTGGGTTCGCTCGTGTCTTGGTTTAGTCGGACAGGAACCTGTTTTATTCGACATGACGATTGCTGAAAATATTGCTTATGGTCAAGAGAACGTTTCACTCGAAGAAATCATGGATGCAGCTTGCAAAGCTAATATCAAAGAGTTTATTGACCAACTACCACAGGTAATTGATCGATCAATGAAATGATTAAAAGCATATTTTCAGCTGTAATGCGAATAGGGATATGATACCAGAATCGGCATCATGGGAAGTCAGCTGTCTGGTGGACAAAAACAACGTATCGCCATTGCACGTGCACTCCTTCGCCGACCTAAAGTACTGCTACTCGACGAAGCAACAAGTGCGATGGATTCACAAAATAAACAGGTTTGATTGTCTGCTAATAATAAATAAGAAAGATCAATGTTATCGTTAGATCGTGCAACAAGTGCTTGAGCAAGCACAAATGGAAGATCCTTGTCGCACATCGTTAATAATTGCTCATCGAATGTCAACTATTCGCTCATGTCATGTGATCTTTGTACTTGACAAAGGACATATAGTGGAACATGGCACTCATGAAGACTTGATCCAGCAACGTGGAGTTTATTATCGATTAGTTGTTCAGAGTAATTCATAAAAATAAAGTCTCATAATATTGAAGAAAGAAAGATACATTTTAATGTACACTGTAAAATACTCATAAAAAATAATTAATCAAACATGTATGGCTGTAGTATGGTGTCGGTGTGAATATCTACTTAATATACAGCCACATCGACAACCAATATATTGACCTTTTCGAAAAACATGTAAGGCAAGCTGTTGTAGTTATTTAAAATCTAACCCTTCAATAATCTGTTAATCCAGTTGCCTTCAGGTGGTACATAATCCGAGCCAAAATAATATGCATGATTAAGAAAATATATACTGCTTTCAAGTTATTTATAATCTATTTTAACGCCAAATAGCAAAGACATATGCTTTTTTCTGATAGTCTACAACGTTCTTTTTTTTTCTGTCTGATCTCTTTTATTGTTGCTGTCTAACCTGATCGTCTTAATCGAAAACTTTATTTTTGAATGATTCTATTCCTTTAATTGCAAAACTGTCGTCTATTTTTTCTATAGACTAATCTTCGAGTACTTTGTGAAAATGTTAATGAAAGCTGCAAGTCACCTGGAAAAAGTGTATTTTTGTTAAAAAATGATTTAGAACTAACCATATAGAGCGAAGCATTTTACTCAATTCCGCCACCACCCATTTCGATTTCTGATTTCATTCAGTTTTAGTCTTTGTTGTATACAAACAAAAGTTTGCTAAAGTGAAAATGTTGTAAAAAATTGAGATGTTAACAAATTATTGAAACGAATTCGATTTTGATTTCATACTGAAATCTGAACAGATTTTGTCTCAATGCTTAGGACGTAAATGATCCTGATGAGTCTGAAGCTGAACCCATGCGCGGAGGCGTACTATATCGAGATCACAACAAGATTGTTGAACTCTAATAAAAAAAAACAGAAGACTTTGACAGCATCGAAGAATATGCTGATATTCAATTAAAGAAATGACGATTCAACTCCTATCAGTAATGTATACATTTTTTTTCTATCCATGTTTTGTAAACTAATTTGAGCATCTTTTATAGATTTAAACATATTATGTTGTAATTTAGCATATTATTGTATAGATTATGCTAGTCTAAATATCAAATCATTCTCATTTGCATGCATCACTATATGAATTTGAATTAATTTCCCAGAACATTATTTTATTCAACATTGCAAACATTTGTGGATGAGTAAAGAATGCTGATGATCCAAATAATCATTAATAACACAAAACTACACGACAAATTGTTTATTTTTAAAACAAAAACGGAAAACTCAGTAGTTATGGTGTCACCCTTTTCAAATATTCAAGACTTTTCTTCAAGACTTGAATTAATTCAGTGCGATAGATAGTTCCACTGAGTATATAAGCAAAAAGAGATGTTCCATAAGCAAGACTCATCCAAGACACAGAGAGACGATAACCAAAACTCAATATGCCTGTCAGCTGAATAAGTTTGAAAAAAATGAGCAGACGAAAAATAGCATACGGGCCGAAGAATATTATACTGATCAATACTTGTGCTAAGAGCATGCGGATGAGTTGACCTTCTGTACGTCGTCTACTATTTTGCTGTTGTTGAAGTTGTTGACTTGTTGTTGTTCTCTGTCTTGTAACGCTTGTTATAGCCATTGGTCGAATTCGGGTGATATGAACATTTTTAATAGTCATAAATCCAAATAAAAGATTAAAAATATGTGGAATTACATAAAAAGTGATTATAAAGACAATTTGATCGACTATACTGGCTGTCCATATGCATTGACCTTGAACAACATTATATGTAAATAGAACTTCCATACGGTAGCTAGCGACGATTATGTATAGTGTACAGATGGCTCGACGTGCTATTTTGACTTTAATCCAACGGCGAATAAATTCGCTTGTTGCACTCGCACACCAACGATCAATAGATGCCAATACAAGCATGTAAACACTGCTGACAGCTGTCACAGAGGAAAGATAAGCATAGATTCGACATTCTGGTAATGATCTTGTCGCTAAATTCATTGGAAAAACTGTATTGATCCAATCAACGATGAGAACAACAATGGTATAAAGAATATTGGACGAAGATTGAGCAATAAAGTAATGAGTGCATGAGTGTTGAAGTAACATACGACGACATAAAATGATGAGATTCAGAGAATTAGTTACGAGAGCAAGAGTAAATAAAAAAGGAAGAGCAATCAGTGTGTAGCGAATGTTCAAAGTTAGATAAGCATCGTTAGCAACAATTGGCAGTGTTGACGAGTTATTCATCTTTTTTCCGAAATCAAAATTTTAAAAAATTGTTGTGACCTCCGTATAAATAGCTGTCTTATTTTAATAATTCTTTTCAATTTACAATGACTTCTTTTTTGTTGGCAAGATGAGTATAAGCTGTTGCTCTACGATTTTCTCTAAGTAAGGATTCATCTGGTGTTTTTAATTATTCATTGAAGCGCATAAGCTTACTAATCCAAAAGAAAACAGAATTTTTCTTCGCAATCATTTTTTGATTTTATATTCTGCTCCTACTAATTCCGTCTTAGTCTTATCAATGAAACAAGAGAAAAATTTTGAAAAAAACCGTGAGATGAATGTTTGTCGTTTATTAAAAACTGTATCTTATTGATTTTGCTTGTGTTAGATGAATAATCTACTGTCAAACACAATTTGGTTACTTTTCGTATTATAAATGTTACTAGATTACTATAGAAAACAATAGCGAGCAACCTAAACTAATAAAAATGGTCAAGGATTAAATATTTTTAGCATATACTTGCTCAAAATTTTCAAATCATTCTGTACGAGTTTAGTCGTTCATTTAGCTGACCAATTCATACTTGTTAATATTGTCTATTCCCTGGTTACAGATATTCTCATTCTTCTCTCATAATGACAACTGATTTTGAAAATAACTATGATGTTTGACTAATATCTTCTGATGCTTCTACTTTTATGTCACTGTACTCATTTAAGCGCACTTAGCTAAAATATCATGAAGACATTCAAATTTTTCATTTTAAAGGTATATATGGAACACCCTGTATAATTAAAATGCATTGCAACAAGTTACTCGGGAAAAAATGATCGAGCATTGACTAAACATGCTTGAAAAGAAGAAAATTGATTTCTTTAAAAAAAATTTGTTATATACAGTTCTATAAAGTGTTTTCTTTATAAATTTGCAAACGAAAGATAGAATGAGTTAAATATTTTTGGAGTTAAAAATCTTTGATAATGCGGTTTTATTTGAAACAAATACGATATAGATCAAAATCTTCAAAAGCATGACCTTGTTTATCCATGTTCGACATTCTTACAGACTGTCTCTTATCAATATTAGTTATATTTACATAAATAAAACATTAAATATGAATATAATTTTCATTTAACCAATCATTAATAAAAAACGATTTTCTCACTTATGTATAGCGTGTGACACAGCAAAAAACAAACAAAAAAAAAATGAGTTTGTTAACAGTTCATACTAGATATAATTTTGATAAGATGAATTCTTTTAATAAGTTATGAAAATCAACAATTCTAATAAAGTAAAAATGAAGTTCAAAGCATCATACACAAATCGAAAATATTTTATTACTGATTTGTTTTTAATCATTAGATAAGATTACATATGATATATTTTGAATCAGTTATACTAACTCTTTTTTTTTATCAGCTTCAAATATTGACAAGGAAAATAAGACTCGAATGAAACACTGGTTGCATACAAAAAAAACGATTTTAGCTAAGTGTGATAGGTAAGACGATAGATCTTTATGGATTTTCAAGTACAATAGTGCTGATATTGCAGCTAGTCTGACTTTTAAATGACATTCTTGCAAGATCATGTTGAAATATGTTGACTCATCGCTTATGCAAATCTGCTTGCTTTTTCTGAAATAGCCCATAGTAATATAACTTTTTGACCACAACCGAAAAGTAATTTCTGATTAGCAGATTAATTTATCAAAGACGTTTACGAAGATATAACAGTAGAAAACGATATTGTTAAAATATTACTTGTTGACAAATCGAATGGATAGACATCATCAAGTATTAGCTTTTCAATATAGCATTCGATTTGTTGTTTTTCTCTATCTTGAAGGCATAAATATATGAGTGGAAAAAATGATTGCTTGAAATATTATTCTTCTCTAATAGTTGATTGAACATCAAGAATATTGAACAAGTTACTAGCGTCCAAAGAGCATGCCAACCTTACAATATCAGTAAATATGTTCAACAATGAAACTGTTTATACTCTAAGTTAAATAAATTGACCATGTTCGTGTAAAGTGATCAGCCTGATTGAGAAACTAACAAAATTAACATATAAACTGTCTATGGCATGTACGGATCAACATATTTGAATTTCAAGATATTTATAGTATATCTAGTGTACCTGCAACTCAAAGTTTCAGCATTCATTTGTTGCATTATGGTTGCATAGAGCTTATTAAGTTACATAAGAAAAAATATGGTGTATATCAAAAAGAAATTTTACGAAAAAAGTCCAAAAATATCATGATTTTTAAATATGTATAAGAAAAGAATAAATCTAAAATCTTTACTCATGTAAAATTAGTTTTTAATACTTAAATCCCAATTTTTCTTATGTGACTCGACGAGTTCAATTCGAACATGAAGAAAACAAGTGTGGAAGTATAGAAGGACATGTATAGATGTAAATTGGAGCTCAGAGAATAGAAACACTCCACACCTACCATCCAGCCATTTCTTGTATAGCCACAGCCTACCATCCCACAAGGATGTTTAATCACTATTTTGCACTTGCACAAAATTGATTCCACTTGATAGAGCATGCTGCTTCAAGTACAGATGCAGATTTTCAAATATATTGAAGAATTTCTTACTAAACTACTAGGATCTTTCGAGCAATTTTATAACAGATAATTCCAACATTTATCTACAAATGGAATAGGAAATTATGCTGCCAATAGATTTACTCTAAAAATGGATAGGATATGGCTCAAAAGTTTTTTTCTAAATAAGAACCAGTTGATGACGAAAGCTAAAATTTGATAGTTTTCATTGAACATAATCAGTCGTGACTTTCGTGAAATGGCTCGTATAATTTGTACAATGATTAAATGATCATTAAATATGAATGCTATTAATCAACTATATACTGAAACTGTTTCTTAAGTCATATTTATTGTGTTATGTATTATAACTTATCGAAATATACGAGATAAATATTAGAAAACAATTTATGACAAGTTATGATGTTACATAATTATTGGATTGTTTTAATAACATAAATTAATATCAATGGAATAGGTGGCAAAACATCGAAAGTCAGAACGTCGAAATGCAAAATATCGAAAATAATTTTTTTCGAAAGTCTTAATAACAAAGTAGAAGCCACAGATTTTGCCCTTACCCACACTATCGGACTGTGCTCTTATCGTTCTTTAGTGATTGGTTTATGAAACGCTTGAGCAAGACCCGGATATTGTGCCTACAAAGTTTGTAATTTTCGATATTTTGCTTTTTGACGTTTTCACTTTCGATGTTTTGCCACTTTCCCATATCAATGTGAGTTAACAAAAATACATTTTGCATAATAGGTGATTTTTAACTTAATAGAATAGTATGGTGCGTGTTCCTTCTCAAAAATAGTAATTAAGACATTTAGACGGGCCGATAAAGAATCCTCTACCGAGTTGGATCAACCAATTGTTTATCATTACCGGTTATAACTGTCTTTTGGTTTTAGTCTACAGGCAACTGTAGAGTGTTGAAAATTCAAAAGAATTTTAAATTTAAGATAGATACATATGTATATAGGTTAAAATTATATTAGCAAAATAATTGTTATAAAACGGTAACAATATTCAAATATGTAGTTAAGAATTTATCTCAACTATTCTTTCAAAAACCTACATGTTTGAAATATGATTTTTGTCTCTATGGATACACTCAATTCAAAAAATCGAACGCGTAGAAATGCACATGATAATCTATTCATAACACGTTCGACACATGGCACGTTTTTTAAACACATAAATATATGCATTCTGTGCAATTTTATATTCGCTAGATCTTTAACAGAGTATTAAGAAGTCTTGTTCGACACTTTTCTAACTTATGTATGGATATGGGTACAAATGAACTGTTCTATGACGCATGAATGTTTCTTTTTTTGCCAGAACTAAGTCAGTTGGAGCGAGACATTATATCTTTCGAGTGCAATTTACATAATCAAATTTGAAAATATTTTGAATTGCAACATAAAATATTAACCTGATTATTATTGCACATCTAATTTTTCAAATAATAGAATTAGAAATATATAATTATAAAACAATGATATATGCTAATATCTCTCTATGAAAACTGATTCAATCATATACCCAATATCTCTATTCACAATAGAAGCAAAAATAAGCCATTTCATGACAACCGCTTACTATTTGCTTCGTACTGAGACTTCTTTATGTTGTTGAAACATGCTAATTTTTTCTGAACGAGATGACACTAAGTGTTTCTGGATAAAAAGGTTGAGTGTATTTTTTTTTGTTTAAAGCTGAGCTCCAGTTTTTGTTTTATCATTGAAAATAGAAATGGAACGCTTGACAGATTGTCGTCATTTAACTGTACAATGAGCGGTACCCCATTTGGTTATTTTTGAAATTGTTGTTTTTGTTTTTCTCTTCGTGTTCTAGATTCAATTGACTTTTTTGTTAAACGTAATGTTGACGACTGATTCATTTTTGATACGATGATGAATATCTGTTAGTCACTCATGCTACAATTAATTTACTTATTGAATAAATCGAATAGAACTTTGATAAGTCTTGCTGTCGCCAATAGTTAAACCATTATCCTCATTTGTGGTCTAGTTCATTAGCTGGCATCAAAAAGAACGCGTGTATATAACTCAAAGAAAGCAATAGAAAATGAAATCTATGTTAGCTACTCAATAACGAAGATATGTGTTATGCATAAAATGAAATATTTTTGAAGTACTTAGAAAGTATGACAACTAGTTGAAAGACTGAATGCTTAGAGAAAAGTATTATTTTGTATTTTAGGTATGGTTTGATTTATCAATGGCATGAATGTTAATTTTGGATTTGATACGATCATTAAGCATATGTCTTCATTAATGTTTGATAGATTGTTGACATTGTTTGATGGTTGTCTTTTTTATTTTGTCGACTTTAATTGAAAAGATTTTGACAAGAGTGATCATGGAGATACTGATCATAAAATGTGGTATGACCCTATATAGAACATTTGTCTCGTTCATAACCCAATGAATAAGATGATGAATGTAGTTCAGTATCTAAGTCATCAACAACTTTGACTTTCAGATTACTGCCAACATAACTTATTTTAGCATCACAATAATTGATAGTTTCATCAATGAATATGGTCATATGAATATGAGTATGTTGCCTGTTGATTATATTTAATATATGACGAAGATTATTTTCTCGTTCGTTCCATGTCATGAACATTTCATCACGTAATCTATTATGTAATCGAGGGTGGACATAGGTGTATAGGGCTTTTGGTGAATGTTGATGCTTGAGGGCTAATGGAAGATTCCCACCAAAACATTCTCAATTTCACACTCACACCTGACTACAGTTTCAGACGTAGTGAGTAGAAGCAGACAATAGCATTGGACTTGTAAGTCAGAACACAGAAAAATGATGATTTGCTTCCATCTATCAAAATGAAAAGCATCTTAGTTTTGCACGATCGATAATGCACAGTTAATCTATTTGTCAGGACGAATATTCCATTTGTATGTATTCGATGGTACATTTCAGAGAAGAAGAAAAGATAATTGAAAATTCATATTCAAAACACAGAAAAAAAAAACAATTATTAATTTCTTTCATGAAATAGAATGTTCATGCAAAACCAACATAGTAAATGAAGCGAACACGAGTATGACGATTTAGTATATAGAGTTTGACCAAATCCAAAGACACCCGAACTGACGTTATATTTCGTCATTTGATAAAGTTTCCTTGAAGATGTCATTTTTCCCAGCATCAGTAGAGACAAACCAAATATTGCCGAAAGCGTGCCGAATCGGTCCTTTGGAACCCATCATCTTCGATTGAAGTACTTCTCGAAATAGATTGGCAATATCATGAACATCGTTTCCAAATGCACCTGTGCCTATTGGTCCAAGCAAGAGATAAGTATTCGAACCGTCACCCTTTGTATTGGCTACGGCCGCCGCGATGAATGCGCGAAACTTGGTCAAAGTCTTTTCTTTCCACTAAAATAATCAAAATACATTTGATAATTCTTTTCATCTGCGACATATCAATTCTGTCATTGACATGCAAGTAGAACAATAGACAAGCACATCATGTCATTTCTCAATGGAACAGATTTAGTTCGAATCTAGTTCTTCTAACTAGTATTTGTAGAAGAAACTTTCATTAAAAATATTCCTTGTATGTGGTTAAGTTCATACTGATTCATTCATTTTACTTGGATGATAGCACAGACAAAGCTTTCCAAAAGTCTTAGCTAATACGAAAACTAGATAACAACTCAAATTTTTCTAAGAAAATTTGTCAAGAGCTCAGTCATTTAAGAGCGCTTACTTCTGTTTTATTCTTCGGATTGTCATAAAGTTCGGCTGCACCAAGGCAGTAACACGTAGCTACCATCATATCGGCTAGGCGTCGCTCTTGTGTATCTTGCTTGAAGAAACAAATGTTGCGCACATAAGCTAGACCGAATTCTGGTATTGCATAACCACCACACATCCGTCCATATTTCAGATCGAGCAAAGATCGGTAAGCATCTGAATTGTATAGAATGATTTCTTCTTGAGTCCCTGAAACAGAAATAGTAGTTGGCAAAAATTCAGTATCGCTTCCAACAAGATGATAGAAAAGCCGAAATCAAGATCATTAGATGGATGCATTCAAGACATGAAAATACTGACATGCTCGTATCAAATAGCCACCTCCAGGTGATTGTTCATCCTAAAAAGTGTAAGAATCCAGCATTTTAACAATCGAAACAATAACTTACTGCGAAACTCAATAGAATAATTTGGGCATCTTTGGGTACGTCAAAAACAGTTTTTTCAATGCCCTTGGTGACATAAGTAATCTTGCCAGAGTGATTTCGCTGCCAAACAGGATGCTGACGAAGACCTTCGACAGCATCAGCATCTGATGGATCATGTGGTGGTTGTGAAGATTCGTCTTCTTGTGATCCAACTTTTGGACAGAGAATTTCCAGTTGTTCAGCATTCCAATACAATTTAAGTTCATCGGATCTAAAACCATTCAGGCGAGTACGAGTCATGTAAACTCGGGATCGTTCGATATCAGGATGTGACTGAAAGAAATAATAGTGATCATGAATAGAATCCTATAAAATTTCAGCACTCATGCTTTTGGGCAAATGGACAAGAACTTAATCATTTGATGACCTCTGCTATTTGTTTTCAAGAGAACTATTGTACAGAGCAGTGATCTGCAAATTGTAGAATTCTGTTAATGAGATTCTATGAAAGAGCCAATCTCCATTCTCCGTTTGGATTAATCTTAGTAGTATCAGAGGCCGTCCGAGACAATATTCAATGCTATATTTAACAAGTGGAATACAGAAACAGCACTGAATTCTATGGCTACCATTTAAGTGGTGAGTAGAATAAATGAAATGGTCAGTAAAATAAATGAATGATCAGTAAAAAATGAATGATCAGTAAATTGAATGAATGATCAGTAAAATATTTAAACGGTCAGTTATTGAAATCTTTAGGTTTNATATTTTGGAAACTTGAAAAAAATGAGTCATACTGTAGTTTTTGCAAGGTATAAACAGTTCTCATCCGGCTGATATCAGTTCTTTATTAATTGTATTCTTTTCTATTAATTTATCGTTAACTATATATAACTTTTTGCATCAGCGAGCATTGATTAGGTTAAGATTTCCCGCGAAACCGTGGTTTTTGACCCCAAATCCCTTTTTCTTGTCCTTAAAATAACATCTCAGCGACAAATTAAGGCAATATTCATAATCAGCGCGTAAAACTGCGTCGAATGGTGTGTCGCACCCTACATTTTCGAAAAAAAAATTTTTTTCGAAAAATTTGCCTGGGCTCCCCCACAGGTAATTTTTACGGAAATTTTTTTCCAAAAAAATGGTTTATTTTGGTACAGATGATTTTTCAAGTAGTATATAGTCACTTCTGAACAATAAAAGCTCGTTTTCGAGTATGAAACTTACATGACCGCCTACTGTACGGAAGTTACCCACTGTGTGTCTCTAAGCGTGATATACTGACAAAGTGATTCTTTCGCCCATAAATAGATCGTAGTGAGACTAGAAGAAATCGAAAAGGGTTTGTCCTCGAGTGCTATCCTTCTCGAATTACAACTGTTTTTCTGTATCTTCTTCTTTAGGCAAAACGTATATAAAAAATCCATATTATGAAATTTTGCCTATAGATAGGTCTTATGATAACTAGAATGTCCTGAAAATTTCAGTCCGAAAAAATGTTTTCTTGAAATATTGGATATCAAAAAGCTATATGTGCCAAGGAAAATTCAAAACATCAGACGCCTTCAATATATAATATCTCAAGAGAGAAATATTCTTTTGAGGTGAAATTTTCTGCACATTCTAATGAACATAGGATCTATCTATAAGCAAAGCTTCATAATTGAATTCTTTCATATATGCCTTGCATGAAGCAGAAAATACAAGAAATCGATCGTAACTCAAGAAGGACAGCATATGAGTACGAACCCTTTTTGAATTTCTTCTAGTCTCAGTGGAACCAACTTGTGAGTAAAAAATTGACGTAACCGACGCGTCACACTTGGAGACTTTCCCTTGCTAAAGTCAAACTTCTGTGGCGTTTTCATAAAGCTATCAATGTTTTTATGAAGCTCACTTGCGGATATTTCATCGATCAATTGACATTGTTGAATACTACATAAAACCTTGCAGTGGCACAGCCTCTTTCGAACAATGAAAGACGCAGTTCATTATATTGTTCCTAGCCAAAGTTATTCGCAAACAAAGACTAAATTGTGAATTATTCTATATTAATTTATTCAAATAATTTAGTCTTATTGCACTTACTGTCTCTGTCTATCGAGCAGCAACATGTAATAATCTTGATAATGCAATTTATCTTCTTAATAGTGGTAAAATTTTAACACTTGTAGAAAGTTTTGTTCGACACATGAATGTAAGTAGACAAAGTTTTTAATTGAATCTTATCCAAAAATTAAAAAAACAAACAATATTTTTAGGGTTTAAAAAGTGATGTTTTAATAATAAATAATGATCAAAGTGAAAGCGAAAAATTAGCTCAAATTGATTTAGTGACAAATTTAGCTAAAACACTTACTGATTTACTTTTAATGTATAATTCAATAGCAAAAGAAATACGAAATCGTGATAATGAAAATAAAGAAGATAAATTAACAATGAGTCGTCTAACAGATTTAATTAGGTAAAATAGAAAAAAAAAGAAGATATTTCGATCCTATTAAAGGCTATCTATCATTTAGTTATATGGCTAATGTTGGTGTTCTTGATCGTATAGCATCTTTTTTTCGTACGGCACGTGCGATTGTTAATACAACAAAATTATGTATACCAGATATGATTATTCATTGTTTGAATCTTTTACAACAAATGATTGATTTTTCAAAACCAAAGTAAATTGTTTTATATTTATTTAGAAAGTAAAATATGATTTTGTTGACTAGATCCTATGTACACCTATTTGATCAATCATCAAAAAAATCCATTAATGATCCAGCTCAAGTCTTAAGTATAATGAAATCAACAAATTTTTGTGAAATTCTTTCATTACTTTATGGTATTCTTATACATGAAACTGATAATAATAATCAAATTATTACTGAAAATAATAATAATAATAATAATAATAATATTAATAATAACAATAATAATAATACGATCACTTTACATGAAAAAACAGTTACTATTGTAATTAACTCGATGATATTATTAAATACAATAGCGACATTAGATCTTGACGCATTTCAAGTCAGTAAATTCAAAATGCATAATATTTTAATTCAATTGATTTTTAGGAGATGCTCTGCCTCACACTCATTTTAGAATTTATATATTACCATAAAAGTCAAAAAGCTTGGAGAAGATGGAGCATTTTCGTTGTTTTTGAAAAATGAGCTTTTTGATAAAAACAGTTGAGAGTCGAGCTGAAACTTTATTCGAGTTATACTAGAAAATGTTTCGGGTGCCTAGGTTTCTTTGTTGTAAAATATGATGTACTGCTGAGTCTTGCCAAGGTTTTCAAGAAAAAGCTCATGCATTTGTGAGAGTATGCTCAGTATTTTAGTCTTTTTATTCGAATGGAAAAACATAGAAAGGAATTGATAAACAGCAGGCATATAAAACAGTGTCTGGTATCTGTAAAAAATAATTTTTATCTTTGATAATCTCAATCTCTTATAGAAAGAGACATCTGGGGATTCTAAGTCTATGACATATTTTGCTCTACTCATCAAGATCTATCTGCCTTGGAAGTTTCAAAATTATCTGATGAGTTGTCCTCCGAAAGTTTCGCTTTTTTTGATTATTTTTGGTTCTCGAAGACTATGCGTCCACAATCAGACTAATATTTTCACTACAGATAGAGCATCTGGAATAAGAAGCCATTCGAGTTAAGATTCTGATTTTCTTTAGAACTGTCTTCTCTCATGTTACGATCCCTCTCTAACTTCATCTGATCGTGCTGGAATTTTTGTTAACCAGANATTCAATTGATTTTTAGGAGATGCTCTGCCTCACACTCATTTTAGAATTTATATATTACCATAAAAGTCAAAAAGCTTGGAGAAGATGGAGCATTTTCGTTGTTTTTGAAAAATGAGCTTTTTGCTAAAAACAGTTGAGAGTCGAGCTGAAACTTTATTCGAGTTATACTAGAAAGTGTTTTGGGTGCCTAGGTTTCTTTGTTTTAAAATATGATGTACTGCTGAGTCTTGCCAAGGTTTTCAAGAAAAAGCTCATGCATTTGTGAGAGTATGCTCAGTATTTTAGTCTTTTTATTCGAATGGAAAAACATAGAAAGAAATTGATAAACAGCAGGCATACAAAACAGTGTCTGGTATCTGTAAAAAATAATTTTTATCTTTGACAATCTCAATCTCTTATAGAAAGAGGCATCTGGGAATTCTAAGTCTGTGACACTTTTTGCTCTACTCATCAAGATCTATCTGCCTTGGAAATTTCAAAATTATCTGATGAGTTGTTCTCCGAAAGTTTCGTCTTTTTTGATCATTTTTTGGTTCTCGAAGACTATGCGTCCACAATCAGACTAATATTTTCACTACAGATAGAGCATCTGGAATAAGAAGGCATTCGATTCGAGTTAAGATTCTGATTTTCTTTAGAACTGTCTTCTCTCATGTTACGATCCCTCTCTAACTTCATCTGATCGTGCTGGAATTTTTGTTAACCAGAAATTGCGTGTATCTTTGAGAAGTTAAATCGACTGCTTTCATTTTTGACCTTCCTCTTGGAATTTGCAGGGCAGTATAAATTAATACATCTGATTTGGCTACGAGCCTGTAGGTATTTCTCACATAAAAAAAGGAAATCAGATATTTGAAAATGCTTACAATAATCTCTAAGATATAATGTTAAATACGATCCAACGAAAACTGAGATTTTCTCGAACATGTCTTCTTATTTTCTGATGCTCTATCAGCGGTCGGAACTTCTGTCTGATCGAATGTCCTCTACTCGAGAACTAGAAATGGCCAAAAGAAACAGGGTGGACAGTATTCTTAACTTATTCTATTATGAGCAATGTAAACAACACGCTTTTATCATAGCCATACCTTAGGATAGTAACAACGAAAATAGTCTAAAACTTTCACAATCAAATTTTCCGACTAAGATCTGTCTCGATGCAAAATTTAAAGTTGAAATTTGAAAATCAGTTTTCCTGGCACTTCTTAGAAAAAGAACTATGATATGGAGTCTAACAATACCATAGAATACAACATCCATGAAACAATAACTCGTGGAGCCGACTCGTATCAGAGTATTCATAGCCCGTTAGGGGGTCTACATGGTGTATATAGTCTCGACTGAAAAACGATAAATCACTGTGTAAGACTTTCCTCGTTAGGCCATTCTGTCATTTGAACCACAACCTATGGTTTTAATGTTCTAATCTTTTTATTGTCCTTTGCTCAGAAATCTAAGTAAAGAGAATTGCTGATATTATTAGTTTGAAGAAATGATTTCATTTGCATCATTTTTAGACTATTCTCGGTGAAGAAACTATTTCTCTACAACTTCGACATGTAGCTAATTATATTCTTGCTTATTGTAATCAAAAACAAACAACAAATAATGATAATTTATTACATGAAATTATTCTTCTTATTGGTTATTATTGTGTATTAAATCAAGATAATCAAGTAAATTAAGTTTTTTTTTTCATTGATAATATTTGACAAAAAAGAAAATTAAATTTTCTGTTTATTTTTGTTTTTTCTAGTGTCGTATGGCATTTGGTAATCGGCCAACTGTACTTCAACAATTATCGTGCTTATCATTTCGATATTTTGTTGAATCAAAATATATGGATATACTTTTTCCAACATTAATATCTTGTTCATATGATTGTGATACAACACGAGCAATACTTCAAACTGAAATGTCACTTGATCTTATTGCAAATTTTATTGAAGTAATTTCATTTTTAAAAATATTTATTCTATTGAATTTATTTTTATACAATAGACAAAATTGAGTGAAACAAAAACGATTAATGAAAATGATAATACATCAGTTATTTCTTCATTTCATATGCGATTTCCATATGATGAATTGAATAATGCATTGCAGTATTATCGACCAATATCAAAACGTATTGATAAAAATTATCATGATGAAGAAAAAGAAAATGAATCTCATCGAATTGATATTCAAACTTAAACTTAACAGAATAGTTTTTATTTTTTTTTCTGTCCAAATCTCATTTACGTATTTATTTTCTTGTCCAAATTTGTGTCTGTCACTTTTTTTTCAATCGGTCATCAAACGAATAGCTGACTCATTGTTATTCAATTCCATTTTTTTGTACAAACTAAATGTTTTGTATATGAAAAAAAAAGACATTTTCCGCGCTTGTTAAACATTTTTTTCTAATAAACTTTAAACATGATGCTTTGTATAGAAAATAAATAGTTCATTTTGATCGATCAATGCCTGTTTAGAAGTTTTTCTTTGAATAGTTAAATGTATTCATCATGGAGAAGTTGAATGTCATAATTGCAACAAAATTTTATTTATTTCGTTATACACGCTTGTTCTTCGCTTAGTATGTGAGTGAGGACTTTCTTTTAGGCATCCTTCTTCATCACAAATAAGATTGATTTGGTTCCAAAAAAGCATGAACCAATTCACAGTGAATAGTCTGGCAACAATATCGATTTTTCAGATCTGAAACTAAATTGTAACTAGCATTAAAACTGCTATCCCATTTAGTACATATAACTACCGAGAAACTATCACCGGTATGCTGATTGGTATAGTGGGCGCTATATGCGCAGTCTTTTATTTGAAATTGTTGTATCATGATGTATTTTAGCAAAATAGGTAAATATTTTTTTAAGTCTGTTAAAATATGTTGAGGACATAAAAAAAAAGAAATTCTTGAACCTAATTGCTCTATGTTTGAAACAGTCAACAAAATAAGTCTAATTATTTACTTTTTGAGCACTTTCATATTGACAAAAAAATATTTCAGCATTGGCATTTAGTCATATAAGAGACCTATTCTTTTACAGCAGAGCCACTTTTAGAGCTTGAAATGCAACATTTGTTTATATTAAAAGAATAAGTTTATGTATAACGAAGCTCAAACAAAATCTTTGAAAGAAGGTAGCATGTTCTTACCTTATGAACATCTGATTAATGTTTTCTATTATTTTCAGAAGAGGAAAATTAACTGATTAACTTGGACATGTCATGATATACACTATAATATTTTACATCACTGACTAATGGAAAGNGGCCAGGTACCGTGACCAGATGCCGTGACCAGGTACCATGACCAGATACCGTGACCGGGTACCCTAACTCGGCACCCTCACCAGGTACCCCGCACCCTCAGCTGAGGCCGGACATGCAGTGCCTCTTAAAGTAAATCTAAATCTAAAACTAAATCTATTTCTATCACTTATTTTCGAATTGATACTATGTAGCTGAGTGTCCATTTATATTCGAATTCGAATTAGGCAACTCATGTATTTTAGACATTGGAATCATTCTAGAACAACCAAACTTTGTGCTGGCTGATGACTGTCCATCTGCTCAATGATTATCTTGATAGATTACAAAAAATTAATAGGGATATTTTACAATCGTCACTGTCATCTCTGCTCATAATGGCACAACTGTTGTGAAATTGCTGAACGATCATGTTAGCCAGCGGATATAATATAAAATAATCATACTCTTAATTCTTTTGTTAAAAACGTGGAATAAACTACTTTGATGTGTTTATTAATAAGTGCTTTCGATGAAAACATAGACTACTAAATGTTTAAATAGTGATCATCAAATTTTCTTACTCTAATACACAGCTACTACAATAAGTCCTTTTATCCAATCAGACAAATATCGTTAAAAAAACGCGTTTTGGGGCGTAAAATGGTGCACTTTTTACAATTTCCAAAAAAATGAATTAATTTTAGTTCAAATAACGAGTTTCAAGTCGATGAACTGCGGAAACCGCTTTTTCCGAAAATAAAAATCGTTTTCTTACCTTTGCTTCAGCGTAAAAACGCTTCAAATTCACTCTTTTCGGACAGAGTAGATCGTAAACCCTTAAAGACTCAACGAAATCCTTATATATTTTTCAAAATTCACTGTATCATTTTCAAATGCAAATATAGCTTATTAAACGATCGATTCTTATAGTACATATCAATCTACTCTTGATAAGAGAATAATAAATCTTGTTGATGATAACTAATAGTAATGTATCGCTTCATGTATTATAATAAACGTTTCCTATAAAAGCATACATTAATCTACCTTCAATCGTAGAACAATATACCACCTGGTGACATGATATAATAATCTACTCTTCAACGTATTATAATAAACTCTTCTTCTAAAAGTGTACAATAATCTATCATTAGTTGTAGAATAAGAAACCCTTTTCTTAAGTCGTATAATAGTGTACCCCTGATTACAAAATAATAAACTTTTGAGGAGCGTTCGTAAATTAATCTATCCGTATCGATTTAATGATAAACCCTTTGAATAAAATAATGGAATAAAAAACCCTTAAAAAAGCATTTTATACCCTTTGTAAATTCAAATTCCCTTGCGATCAAAAACTCTTCAAGTCATATATCCTTCAAAGGTATGTATCATTTGCATAAACTCTTCAAAGGTTTACGAAGGAAAAAATTAAGGGCAAGCGTTGATTATTCGACGTTTTTTTTTACAGTGAAGATTCGATTCATCGCGAAGGGAGATTATTCTTTTGTTCCATTCTGTTGACATACCATCACGATGTTATCTCGCACTTAAGGGGACCCCCCGTTTCCCGAGCCAAAAAGTTTTTTTTTTTCGATTTTTTTTTCATATAGAGATGTATCAAGGTCCCCTCTATGTGTGCTATAAAAATCAGAACCATCCAAGGTCCGGAAGTCTCTGAAAAACCAGGTTTTTGGAGACATGTGCAAGAAAAAAAATTTTTTTTTTTAACATATAGTTATATTATGATATGGTATACCTATACTTACCTATAAGCGGAAAAAAAAATTTTTCTACAAGTTTTTTTTATTTTGCATTTTTCTCGAAACTAGTTTTTTGGGTATCAAAAACCAGTTTTCCCCTTTTTCTCCGCCATTTCAAGTCCGATCGGGCTGAAAATTTTTTTGGTGAGACTTCAAGTGATTTGGGTTGCCCGTTTTGTTTTTGGTACCTCTACTAATCAAGTTTGGCAGGCTTTGCAAAATTTTTAGGATCCAAAAAACCTAGAGATTTTGGTAAGTCTTCAGTATTTTGGTTCTTCAGCCTGAAGTATTTGGAATTTTTCAAAAAAAAAAAAATGCCCACCCCAATTGGGTCCATCTACCCGCAGTAAAAATTTCAGCTCAAACGGATGAAATCTGTGGATTTGCGGGGGGGACAACTTTTTTGCAAGTTTTTGACCTTGGGGTCTCTGGAAGTCGATGAAGATGACGTCTGGAAAATTTGTGTCTATGACAACTTTTGCTCTACTACTCGAGGTCTATCTACCCTGAAAGTTTCAGAAAGTTTCGTTCGGCCTTTTCTTAGAACCGCCGGAAAGAGGGGGTCCCCTTAACAGGCTAACTTTCTTTCCAGGGATATTATTTGAACTGTAAATGAAAATAAAGTGAGGAGTCTGTCAAATTAAGGTATACTTTTTCTGAACTTCATGAGTATAATCAATAATCTGTGTGATGAGCATTGGCTTTTTTACAGCTCGCAGTCTTAATGAGTATGAAGATAAAAGATTTTTCGGAAAATTCCGTATTTGTTTTCATGTTTTTCAAGACATAGAAGATGTGATTTTTCAACGTTTCTTTACGATATTGATCACTTCCAATCTTTGATTACTATTCCAATATGTTCAGCTACATTGAGATCGGATGAATTTCTGGGATAAATGTTCTTACATCAAAACTTGATACTGTTGTCCTGAATCAATTATTAAGGCATATTTGCTTTCATTCACGGTACTTTGTTATGAACAACATGACTTCACGCATGTCAATCACACTTTCTTCATTTTTCAGAAAATGAAACATATATTGACCAGTCCAGGATTCGCCTTTATCGTTGACCATCCAGTGCAATTTTTGGCGGTGAAAATGATAAAAATGCGAAGGCATACTCAATTTTTTACCATTTCATTATATTTTTGATCCTTTTCAATATCTTCTACACATTTGGCCCAAATTCTATCATGCTGATGATTTGGTTTGTGTACTAATCAAATGAAAAACTCATCGATCAGTGCGAAATATACAAACGCCTCTTGACTCCAGTCTTTTAACCAATTTAGAGCCATAAACGATCGGAAATTTGAGTTTCCATTTTCATCGACTTTTGAATAACATGAAAAGGCGTCAATGCTACTCTGTATCGATAATTATCGATTGTACTTCGGACAACGTACTATTTCTGTCTCTCGACGACTTGTGTTGCTACGACGGAGAAACTTTTTCTTTGTTTTCTACTTGTATTGGCAATGATGTTTTGACTCTCTTTTGATAATTTGAGAATAGAACCACACGCTGAATAATCTACGAAAAATTCATCATACGACTTTTTCCGCCACTGAAAAATAACTCGTATTGAGCGGTGGACCTTTTCTGAACCCCATTGTTGTGTGATAAATTCGGCACCAGCTTCACGAGCCTCACAAAAGTAGCGCACTTTATTCTGTCGTTTGATTCTTTGTTGTTCATAGTCACAAGTTATAGCCATCATGCGAGTTAAATCAATCAATTTTAATTTAACGAGGGTCTGAAATGACAAATGCATGCTTGTGAAATGTTAATAAAATCTGTCTAGAATCTGACTAGAATGAATGCAATGAACACGAAAACGGTTATATATACTACAGAGGGTAAAAACCTACTCAAATGTTCCAGAGAGAGAACATGTCAAAAGAATGAGACCATGACATTATGCACAAAAGGAATGTAAGAGAGAAAGCACTCTTATGTCCTGAACCAGATTGAAGATCATAGCAGTCGAAACAATTATCTTTCGCAAAATTTTAGACATTCACTTTATTCTCTATAGAGAATAATCCTCTATCGGACTATCAATTATGCCCATTAATCCCATTTTCGACAAGCTTTTATTTGGTATAAAATTCAATGTTGATATCATTTGTCGTTAGAGCTGTACAGTAGCGTGTAAGTTTTTTTTTGTATTATGCACTGTTGTCATTGATTCAGAATATTCATTGACCAATATCATAAATCACGTACATCCTGACATATCAGATTATGCAATGAAGGATGCATCTACACCTTTTGATGTGCCCTGTCACTTAGATCGACTAATATGGCGGGTATCATCAACCTTCACAAGCATTTCTTTTTTCGAATTCATATTTCTTAACATTTCTAAGAACAATTAGTTTGATAACTGCTCTCAATCACAATGAAATACGCGACATCTTTCTATCGATTACGCTTATTGGTTGACACAGAGAGAGCAATAAATGTTGTTGCCTTTCTCGGTGTCGTCAAGTTAAAGGAAAAAGTTTTTTCGTTCTCTTCTCGTTATTGATCGAAAGAAATGAGTCACTAGATTTGTTTTTGTTTTCTCCATATATATCCGATTGATTACACGACGGTGTTACTAACAAAAGGATGATTCCATCTTTCGTTCCCTTGCGCTCATCAGCCAAAAGAAGTGAACAAATGACTAGTGTTCTCTGTAGACTGTACATGAGTAAAGCATTAATTAGTCGCTTTCTCATTAATACTACGTTGGAGTCGAGCTCAACGGGTTCTATCTGAAAACATCATTTATTTTGTTGGAAAGTGCTCATAGGTAAATCACACTGTATTGGACGAGAACTCACTGTTACTTTCGATGTTTTTTGTCGATTATTGGCATGTGTATCTATGTTAGTGTGGTTGTTTTGGACAAGTGATCCATGGAATTATTCTCGAAGTTGAGCCTAAGGTATCCTATGTAAATCAAGTGCTGAATCTTTTAGCAGCAAGCTTAGAATTATTTATTTTTCTGTTGCAGTATTTCCAAAATGAACACAAATTCGTTACTTTTACACTTGCTCTTTTATTTATCATAACATGAAACAAAACATAATATCTCCTTTTTGTAGGTGTGAGTTGCAATGATACCGCTCTTGGTGAGATTTACAAGACGCACGGCGTGAAAATTTTGCAGTATTCTACATCTTTATTAGTTTGGAAAATAATTAAGTGAATAAATTCACATATCGTTGCCGTACTTTCGTACAAAGTATTTAGTAAGAATGTGAAAACAAGTACAAATAAGGATTAAATGTTAAAACAAGACGAATCTTAAATAAAATGCTTGAATATTTATTGTAGTAAAATAGAAAGAAAAAAGGCTAAAATGATCAATTAGGAATTAGAAGACTAGCTACTAATGAAACTTTCACCATGGATTAGTAATATAATATAAATTCGTTATACTGGATGAAAACTTCGTCTTCTGTAAATATTTAACATTATACGAAAGTAGTCTAGATCAATTAGAGTTTGTGTTCAATAAAGTTTTAAATACTGAAAAGTATTTTCAAAAGTAAATATGACACAAACACCTTTAAAGATTAGATTGCATTCATATAACAGCAAAAATTGATGAAGATAAGAAGTTCGGTGCCGGTATATGAAGAGATAAAATGATTGCATATAATATTTAAAGTCATTTGAAAAAGGTTTCATACAGTTTTTGACGACAAAGCGTCTACTAACACTGAGTTCACGTTCATCGTAAACTCAATTACTTTTTAATATAACATCACATTATTGATCCCATATCGTTTGAATAGTCACAGCAACATTACTATTCAAATTTAATACCTACTTTGAAGTTAGCTATTGCAAATATTGAATGGGTAACAATCACTAATGAACTGAATCTTCTCAACAAGCATCCTGTTCAGTTCATAGTTAACACTTTGAATTAAAACAAAATTTTGTAACATAATATACCAACTAAATGATAAATGAATACCAACAACAATATATCCTATCAAGTATATCATTAATCGTGAGACAAAACTTCTGTCGTTATCATGAAAAAACAAATCCTTGCAATTATGAATAAACCCAATAATAACTCTATTCAAATATATCAATCACTTGCAAGCAATGTTTGTGTGTTTCTCAAATAAAATATCTCATATACTAGGCGAACATTTTGGAGAAAATATCTATTCAAAAAATTTCCTTGGAAGAAAGTTTAGTACATCATTTATCCGTCCAATAATCCATACGTTACAAGTGACTAATTTCAACCAGCGCTGTTTCTTCAACTATGTGACTCATTGAGAATGCAATTTGATAGTCCTTCAAGAATTCTTAGATCACAAAGTCCATGAATCATTATAATTATAGCTTTGTTCAAATATACCAAATATTTTGAAGCAAAGAACATCTCTTGATCATGCCATCAAATATCATTGTACTAACGAATCGTTTCAATTGAGAACTTTCGGTTCATATATATAGTTCTTATGGCATCAAAAATATAGCAGTAGGTCTTACGATGAAGGTCTGCCAAAAAAACGCATAGCAATAACAATAGATCTGTTCGTTGTCGTACACGTCTAAGTCAAAAATTACCGACAAGCATCGTGTTAGAGGATCACACTACAAATGAATCATTCTAAGGAAGGTCGTCTTCGATTATTTTACATTCTAGCAATTGATGATATTAGAACACAAGATTAACCAGCGCATATCATATGAATTATGCTAAAGAAGATCGTGTTCAATTATTTTACTCTCTAGTAATCGATGACTGTAGAGCACAAAATTAAACAACGCATGGCATATGAATTCTTCTGACAAATGTTGTATTCAATTATTTTATTCTGGAGCAACCAATGACAGCAGAACATAGCATTCAACAACGTATGTCAAATGAATTATCATAATTAAGCCTAAGTTCATTTATTTTATTCAGGTGTGATCGCTGACATCAGAACATATTATTGAATAGCGCATGGTAGAGGAATTATTGTAACGAAGGTCGTATTCATTTATTTTATTTCGATGTGATCACTAACATCAGGAGATGTAATCAAACAGCGAATGGCATATGAATTATCTAAAACAAGCTCGAATTCATTTATTTTACTAATAAGTAGTCAGTGGTAGTGAAACTCATGATTGAAGGTTGCGTGAATGATGAATTATTGAGATAAGGATTATGTTCAGATAAATCCTGTAATGAAAACAACAGTTAGTTTGATTTACATCAATCATAATGTTTGAGATAATGAATTGTCAAGACAGTGATCAGATTCAAGTAGTTCATTGATTGTTCTCACAAACAAATACCGTGTTGCACACCAAGATATACATGAGAATGGAATAGCTTTACCTGCATCAATTGTAATGAACTGATCAAATACATTACTCAGTTTGAAATGAAGTATGATACTAGATCGCATGACTGATCATGAAACGTAGAGTGAATCATTCTAAGTATAAATCCATCCAACTATATTTTTATTTTGTTGGAAAAATTTCATAGTTCTTGATGCTCAAGTATACAACACCAAATGAATCGTTCTAAGTACAGTATCATTCAAGTGTAAAAATCAACTGAAAGCAAAGTGTGTTATTCGATCACATTAGCAAAAATTTCTTGACAAATGAATGGTTATAACCAGGGTTCATTCCAATATATCGCTCACTATGAAGTAAAATATGTCAATTGATCACGCCAGTAAACATATCTTGGCAAATAAATTATTATAACTAGAGGTTCGTTCAAGTATATCGCTCACTTCGAAGAGAAGTATGTCAGTCAATCATATCAACAAAGGTCTTTTGATAAATGAATCGTTATAACGAAGGTTCCATTCAAATATATCCTCCAATTCGAAGTGA
>CAJNSZ010000051.1:352021-399334 GCA_905329745.1 Rotaria sp. Silwood2 | reverse complement strand
CGAATACTGAAAGAAATTCTGTAAAACCTTTTAAGATTTTACTGTCTGTCTGACGCTAATGCATTGATTGTGGTCACTTGTTACCTAATAAAAGTGAATACTAACCAATACCGGACCGTATTGGTTACTTTTAAAAGTTTTCTGCATTATCTTTGAAACGGTTACCAATCCATACCAATCATCTGTAATCGCGTATTTATAAAGGTACTATTAGATTTATAGATGATATCATTGGAAGTGTTATGAGTACAGTTCATATCAGAGTTCTTCTTCCATTTCGGATAATCAGTTTCTGCTCGATATTGATAGAAATTAGTTTTCAGTCTCAACATTTGTTGAATTCTTGTCTAAAAATCACACTTTATTTTGAATCTGTATAAAAGAAAAATGCATAAAGTTCACAAATTTATATATTTCGGACTGTTTTTTTTTCAGATGATAGCTCCAAGCTTTTTCTACAAAATGACATAATTTGATCAATAACTTCATGTAAGTTTGTTGTAGATGTTATCGATTTCCTGAGAGGGATCGAAACTTTTGAACCACCCTTTAGCTTAGTCTGAGAATAGAACTCAGTCGTACAATCTATCGATTATCCTTACATAAAATGCGTACTCGATCATTTGGATAGAATAGATTGAGATGAAAATGCCAAGGAAAAGGACATTTAACAAGATCAATATTCATCGTGTGTGTACGTTGTGTACGTTGATTTGTCAGTCGAATGATTCGATTGTCACAATCCAATAATAATTCTATAATATCGTTCAGTTCAAAGTCACAAGAATAGCCATCGAGACCTGAATGCATTGCGCAATTAAGAATAGTACAATCTTGTCCTCCCCATCCATAGCTTGATGATATTGCCCAAGTATTCGATTGCATTTTTGCTGTATGTGAAATAACACCGAAGAAGATCCATTTATTAATATTGTAAGACTCAATTTTGAATAGGAATCGATGTTGACCTGAACTATATTCATCACTTCCTCGAATACTTGCATGACAAACTGATGGACCATGTTCAACAACTTGACCATCGTTCTTGATTGTTAAGTCCCCAGAAAACATGTCAAAAACATCATCTGGTATTTGCCAAATAGAAATTTTAGAAATTAATATATCATCTTGAAAATGAATTGTCGGTGAAGATGCCACATAAATTTTAAGTTTGTTAAATTTATTCAATAGTTGCTGTAAATCGCTTTCCATAAAGTCATTGTCACTTCGAGTTTTTTTTAATTCTTCCGATAATTGTTTCAATCGTTGTGAAAATTGATTTCTATGTTTTTCAACTTTTATTTTTAGTTCCTGTCGAAGTTTATCAGCCATTTGATGAATCTTTACAATAGATTCCTGTTCCCATTCATCAATTTTTGTTATGGACAAATAATGGCATGATTCACTTGATTGTTGTAATTGATCATGATCAAGAATAAGCTCGTCTAATTGTTGCGCAAGTACTTGTTTGTGCTCGTTCATATGTTGCATGCAAAATCCTTGGCAACATCCAATGCAAGTGAAAATACTTCTAACGTTCTTATCTTTACACAACACACAATATCGTGTTGCAGTTGTCGTCGACGAAGCCATACAAATAAATGTATGCTTATCAATTGATGTAAGAGAAAGAAAGAGAATCGCAATCATAAAAAGAAAAACCCAACATACCTTTTCAAGTAGAAAGCAGAAAAGTGAAGCAAACGCCTCCGCTCTCGAACATGCGTCACAAATCGTGACATAAAATTTCTATACACTCAGTTTTACTACTCATTACAGAACGCGACAAAAAATTTTGATTTGTTGTTTTTCGTTTTCCATTATGGATCATTAAATATTTTGTGTAAATTCGAATTAATAACTCTAGTAATTCTGTCGTGTTTCCCATCGTTTATCCTGCAGAGCTTGTGCTGAAAGTTTTTTGCCTCTTTCTAATATTTTACCGATATTCATTTAATATCGCGACGATATAGTATCTTGAATATGTAAGACTTCTTGCAACTGGACACACATAGATATTTCTGTTTTATAACCCAGCCCGAATCTGATTAGTACAGGCGCTAATCGACATTCGGCAGGCATATTCGCAATCACAGTGCGATTTTCAAATTTTTATTTCATATGAAAAAGTTTACTGTTTAGTTTCTTTCATAAGCAGCAGCAGAAAAAAAATGAATCAAGTGAATTTCAAGTAATCGCTACATCTTGTTCACAGTACTAAATAGTGAGAAAAACAGAATTATGTACTTAATATGTGAAGAATAAAAGACTATGTTACTTATCATAAAGTAACTAAAAATCTTGTGACATAAATAGAAAAGCATAGGCTTAAGTAGGATTTCGCTTCTGTCAAAATTAACATAAAAATGTTATTTGTTCTTTATTTTACCTGTGCAAGTAAAGGATTGATACAATATTGAGTGATACCTGACCTATCATGCTTACATTCATCTCAATAAATCAAAAATATCGATACATCAATCCATACATTGTTGTATGGCACCTTGGACTAGTTTAGTTTTCTTTGTACATCTCTTGTCGACTATCACAATTTCTGGTGCTACTGAAGTTTTCGATGTTGTCATTATTGGAGCTGGTCCAGCTGGTATTGCTGCAGCCATTGATCTTAAGAAAGCTTCAACTTCAATATCAATGACGATGCTGGAAGCACGAAATCGTGTCGGAGGACGAGTCTATACAGATACACATACATTTAACAATGGTGTGTCTGCTGATATCGGCGCCGAATGGATTCATGCTTATGCTCCAAAAAATTCATTATACAGTCTACATCGACAACTCCAAACAAATGAAGATAAGCAAGGTGATCACTACTTTGATTTATTCGAACCAGAAGTGACTGGATGCTACGATACGACTGGTTCAATTGTATCACGTGAAATCTGTGTGAGAGCACAATATATCATGGATAAGTTATTTTCACCAAAATACAATATAACTTTGAGAGTTCGAGACGTATCAGCTTGGGATATGATACGGCCCGAATATGAGAAAATATCAGAAGGACAAATCAAACGACTAGTTGATGCAATGTTAATTGGTAAAGAAGAGTATGAAGCTGCTGATCTTGATCAACTTTCTGCCGGACAAACTTTCTTTGGTGATTCGCCTGGTGACGACGAAGAAGAAGAAGGTGAAGATATGGCATTACAACGAGGATTCGGATCCTTGATTCAGCGAATTGTCGATAGATTTGTATTACCTGTTCAATTAAATACTGAAGTAACTCGTATCATCACGAGTAATTCGAATCATGTTCAAGTCTCAACGAAAAATGGTAAAACTATTCAATCGAAGTACGTCTTGATTACCATTCCATTAGGTTGCTTGAAACAGAAAATAATCACATTTGAGCCAGCTCTACCTCAATGGAAACAGAATGTAATTGATAGTATGGGTTTTGGTGATACGGACAAGATCATTCTACAATTCAACAAAACATTCTGGAATCAGGATTTTACTTCATTTTATATAGCTGGCGCATCATTTCCATTTGCTATTTGCGCTCCCAAGAAGCGTATCCTTGTATTTATGATTGGTGGAACACGAGCTCGTCGTATGGAAGCATCAAGAGATGAAGATACAATCGCTACGATTCTCAATGATTTAAGAAGAGCATTTCCTAATCATGCCTTTAAACTGGAACGATATCGAATATCACGATGGACACAAGATCCGTATGCACGCGGTTCCTATTCTTATTATGCATTCAATACATCGTTGGAAACTTTCGAGAATTTGGCAAGAGAATGTTGTCATAATCAATTGTTTTGGGCTGGCGAACATACTAGTTCGGGAGGTTCAGTACACACAGCATTTGCCACGGGTCAACGTGAAGCGAAGAAGATTTTCCAACGATTGAAAACAAAATGAATCATCGAGTTAAATAGCAACTGATCGAAGAATTTCTTGATCACTTGAACTTTAACGATTTCTATATTTTAAAGAACTTCGATATTAGAAAGAACTAGAGACCGAAAACAAGCTGAATCCGAACTAATTTTCAAAAAATATCATCTAATTGATTACACTATAATCAATTTTGTAGAAGTTTAATGTGGCGAGCGAAGATGAAATGATAATCATGTTTAAGACGATGGATAACTCCTATGGTACATAATGTTTTTGTTTTTTTCTCTTGAAAATTTATCCATTTTTCTATATTGCACTATGAATAATCGTCCGAAACCGTGTGAGATTATAAAAATTTTATTTTAATCTACACATACATTAATAGTGTCAATTTCCATTAACATCCATTACAGTATGATACTTTAATTGTTCAACAAGAAAACTCTAACATATTGTCTCTTCTTGAGTAGGTAGAACTAGGACTAATTGATTTGAATCGAGCTCGAATTAGCGAAATCCGATTCGATTCTGTCTCTGAAAAGAATCGTCTCTTTTCTTATGATTCAGTGATCATTAAGATTGCATCAACTGAATAAAGTTCCAGTAATAGCCAAAATTCGTGAAAGATCATTGATTTTCGTATCGCATAGGTTGACGATGACTTTTATTACAGACGAATATACCGATTGGTTTGGCAAATCTGATGAAGGTAACATTTTCAAGTGTCAGTCGAATATTTTCGGCTTACAGTTTCGATGCACAAATCTAAATAATTGATGATAATCCTTTGCATTCATATGCAGCAAGATTAATATACGTATGTTCTTCAAGTAATGAAACCATTACTTTTTTTTATAAATATGCGTTTGATTACAATAAGCCGAGTGATACTATACTTCATAATGGAATATGTCGACTAGAATGAGGGTCTAGATGAAAAGAATATTGAAAGCTACATATCCAAAAATTATGCTTTTTTTCTTGATTCTAGATTTTCCATTGATTTTATCATTGTCTTGACAATAACTACTCTGGCAGCTAGCGCCATCTATTTTAATAACTATGTCAAATCTCTCATTTAAAAGTAAACAAACTTTTTAATTACAATAAAATCAAAATTTATATTATTAAAATTTATTTCAAAACTTCGTTTTTTTTATTTTCGTTCGTATTTATTTGTTGTGTCATTCTCATTCTCATTATTCTCATTTATTTCATATATATATATATATAGAATATAATGTCTTCATTTGCTCATCAACGTCAACTATTTCTACGTCAATTAAGTCAAACATGTCCCGAAACTATGCAAATTTTAAAAACTTATCTATCGAACTATTCAAATTTAATTTCTCCATCGTACAAAAAAACTCGTGATCCATTAGCAATGAAAGAACTTTCATCTAAATGTCCATCTTGTTCTCATTTATATTCAACAAATTCATTTCATTATCGTGGAAAACTTCATATTAATCAACATTTACATCATCTTTTACGAATTCGTCGTAAATATAAACGAATTCCATCACCAAATACATACAAACGTCGTTTATTAGATAATTTTACTAGTAAATCTCGTTCAAAATTATTCATCAAATGTTTTCATTGTGGAGAAATACGAAAATTTCATGGTGCAACAAGAAAAGAATTATCAAATCAAATAATTAAAAAAATCGAACCTATTAAACCAAAACCTCTTATCAATAATCTTAAATTAAAACAAACATTTGAAAAAGCATCTTGTCGTTTTTTAAAAAAAGAAAGTCATCTTCGAACATTTCTCGAACAACTTTAAATTTTCATTTCAGATAAACAAAATGTCTAATACCGATGAAATTCTTACACCTGAACAACTCGAACGTATTGAACGTAACCGTCAACGTGCATTACAACTTCGTGCTAGTTCAACAAAAATTTATGAATCACAAAATAAAATTCTTATATCACCTCCAACACGTAAACAACAAATTGATTCACATGCTGGATTTTTTCTTGAAGAAGATCCAATATCAATTGATGATCGTCCAATTGTATATGAAAACATACCAATTATACATCAAACTCGAACCGATGAATTAGATATACTTGGTATGCCATGTAATGAATGTCAAATGATATTTTTAACATCATTCTTATATAAAAATTTTCATGAACCTATATGTGATACATGTCGAGAAAAATATTCAATTAATGATGAAAAAGATGATATTGATAATGAACAATCCATACGTTATAGTTTAATAACACGTACATTAGCTAAAGAGAAATATTTATTAACCGATTATGATTTAGATAAACGTGAACCAATATTAAAATGTATTGAAAAAAAAAATCCTCATAATCAACGTTGGGGTATAATGCGTCTTTATCTTCGTTGTCAAATTCAATGTTTAAGTTCAGAAATACATGAAGGAAAGATTGAAGCAAAAATTGTTGAACGTGAAGAAAAAAAATCCGAAAAAAAACGAAAACAATATGAAAAACAAGTTGAACAATTACGTTTAGATGTTCGATCAAGTTTACAAACAAAACGGATGAAAACTATACATGAACATATATATGATGAAAAAAATATTAAATATAATCAAGAAACAGATATGTATACAAAGACATGTTTAGATTGTGGATATCAATATCAATATGAAGAAATGTAAATTTATTTTACTTTTGCTTTTTTTTTCTTATAGTAATCAATTAAGTGATATATATATATATATATAAAGAAAAATTTTTGTTGTTATTGATCTTATGAATAAAAAAGAATGTTTATTGTGTATTATTTCATTCTTTTGTATTTTCGAAAAAGTTAAGACCGACAAATAAAATCCGTCGGATTCGAATTTTTTTTCGCAGAAAACGAAAGAATTCAAATGCTAATAGAATCTTTAATAAAAAGTAATGCGTATAAATTTTATAAGAGTTAATATATAGTAAGTACCAAAACTATTTAACAGAGTTTGTTTTTCAATTTTTTTTCTTTTGACTAAAATTTTACAAAAAAATTCAAATAGTAATTCAAGTAGAGAAAATTGTTTCCAATAAGATTAATAGGAAAATACTAATTATTGTTAAATTTCCAAAGATAGAGTGTCTAGAAAACCGAAACTTCTAATTTTTCACTATCCAGACCACGTAAATAGGAATATCATTTTCCTGTTAATTTTAATTAACATTAATTTATATATATATATGTCATGTCCTATAGAATCAATAGTAAGGAATATCAGTTAACGAAAGATTTGTGATTTTGATTGTGTTTTTTTTTTTATAAAGTTTGATCCGATATCTTCTAAGTCGAGGAATTTGAATCGATAGATGGTTTCACAAAATTTTTTCAGTTTGATTTTTCCGAGCACCAATTATAGATTCGGATTCCTCAATCTTGAAAAAAATCGGCGCTATCGAAAAATACACTTTCCTTGGCGAAACAAAATCGAAGTCACAAATTTTTCATGAATCAATGCTTAGTAACGTGATGGTAATTTATATCCTCTACTATCGACTGAATGAAAATATTGTATGGAACATGATTTATGCATAAATAGAATGTTAAAAATAGGACCAATTTCTTACATGAAATATCATAAAAAAATAGAAGTAATTAAAATTGGTGTTTATTTAATTTATTCGTAATTGAAAGTAAATATAAATTGATACCTCTATACGTAAATATAATTTTGTATGGAGTACATAGAATGATAGAGCAAATAATTCTCTACAAAATGAGACATCTTTGAATTATCTACGGCAGTTTTTAGCTGAGATATAGTAATATTACAGAAGTCCCTATCTTTGTGAGTCTGAATAATAATTTTTATTTCTTTACATCCTTGTTGAAAACCATTTTCTCTATTCGAATCACTATTTGAATTCTTTCTAGCACTTATGGCAGCGAAAAAAGTTGACAGTAAACCTTGTTAAATGATTTTTGTTAAACTCGTTTGTCATTTTATTTGATTATATGATTTTTAAAATAAGATCATGACACATGTTTGTTGGACGTGTTGAAAACGTTTGATTTTGTAAAACACGTTTGCTAATTAATACTAATACCTAGAATGAGATATTTGATTTGGTATCTATTCCACGCACAAATCACATTACATATATCCAATAATGCATAAAAACAAGATAGACCTAAAAAAAGACTAACTCAGTCATTTTTAAAATTTTTCATCGAATAAGCATATTTCTAACGCTTTTTGTTATTAAAATAAAACCGCTAAATATCTTAAAACATTTTGCGTAAGAAAGTTTTTTAATTATTTTTTAGATAGCCACAACAACAACTCCATTTTTAACTAGAGAAAAATTAACTTTCACAACTGAAGAACAACAAAAAAGAATTTGTAGTTAGTTTTTAAACAACATAATTTTGTCTTATCAACTTTAACAAGCAAACGAAATGCTTATCATCGTATAATTAAAGATTTACAAGATTAACATGTATTCATTGGTAAAAAAAAGTAATTAAAACAAAACTTATTTTCATCTTATTATTACTATGCAATATTTTATTATCAATTAAAAACAAGTAAAAACTAAATGAAGTTAAGATTTCTTCAAAAAATATTGATTGATTATAAATGGTTATGTTTCAAGAGTATCAATGCTGATGAGTGAAATTAAAAACAAAGTTACAACTGATTTCTAATAATAGAAATCATTTAAATATGCTATGAGAAAAATTAAGTCTTCTTGTAAATAATCAGAAACCATTAAAGTCTTTCTTTCACTCTCAAAAATTGATTTCCGACTACGTAGATTCAAATCTCATGGAACTTTTTAGGATACATTTTGGTAAAATTTTCAGCTCTATACCCATAAAGTTTGAAGGACATCTTCACCAATCAAGGTCTAAAAATAGTTAATTTAGTAAGCAAACATTTTCTGTGAATCTTCATTCTATAAATTGTATTTTTTCTTTGCTTGTTAAAACATTCCAGAATGCAGATCATGGCAGAATCTTTTTCTTTTATAAAATTTTTACTTTTAATGTGGAGAAAAAAAGGTGATCGATTCAATCTCTAAAAAACCTTTCTAAAAATAGATTACTACTTTTAGAAATATTAGGTATATAACAAAAATAAAGTTTAATTTAAAAAGAGAGGATTCTTTGAAACCATGCATTTTGATATGCTCTTTTAAACAAAAAAAGAAAAAAGAAAATTAAATATATAGAATTAAGGTGTACGATCCAAAAAGCATAAACAGAGAGAAAAAAAAAAGAATATTTTTTTAAGCAGAAGGTAACGGGAATTATCGGAAATCTTGAAGAACAAATGACTTGTTCAATAAAAAAGTCATATTTACTTTTGCAAGATCCGAAATCAAGTTATCCTCACATACATCTATCGTAATTTTAATTAATCTGATGGAAATTGAAATTTTCTTTGAGGATCGGCAACGCGACATCATTTTGCGTTTTAAAGTTTTATATTATTTGATGTTGCCGTCTATGATATAAGAACTTTGTCGTTCTTCACAAATGTTACTATCCAATTCTGCCATAGTGTTTTGCCACTATCGTTTAGTGACATCTGTTATTAGAATAAAATCGATCCAGAAAAGAGAATCATTCTATTTATCATCTAATCATATTGTTTCTTTATAAAATATAATCATCATAAAGAAAAATTTACGAAAGAAACGATTGTGTTTAGTTTTCTTGTTTTTTTTTAATAACTTCAGATAGATCTTCTTTTTTTTCCTGTAAAACAAGTACGTGAATAAATCGGAAAGAAAAGAAACGATCAACTACGATGGAAACTGGAGATTATAATTCGATAGGTTCAAATCGTACAACTAATGATGATCAACAACAACAGCAAGACGGAAGAAGAAATCGAAAAGTTGATTATCGATTTTTAATTCCATCTCGTGATGCTGGAGGTTTGGTTTTTTATTATTACTTTTATTTAAAAAACAAAATTTCTTTCTTATAAAGCAATCATTGGTAAAGGTGGAAAAACAATACAAGATCTTCGCTTAAAACATCATTGTCAAATTCAAATGGCTGATTGTGAATCACCTGAACGTGTTTTAATTATAAATGGTGATCAAAAAGATATACTTAATTGTATATCAGATATACTTTTAAGTATTTATGAAAATCATCAACGATCAACAAAATCTGATCAAAGTGAAATTCGTGCATTGATTCATCAATCACAAGCAGGAGCTTTAATTGGTAAAGGTGCATCAAGAGTTAAAGAATTTCGAGAAAAACGTGAGTTGAAAAAACAAGTAGAATATATGTTTCAAAATGTTAATAATCAGTATTGATTTAGATAATATCGATGTTAAAATTTATCCCCAATGTTGTCCTGGTGGTTCAACAGAACGATGTAAAAATTAAAATATATGTACATAGATATTGTTGAAAACAATGGAGTCTTTTGTTTTTTAGGTATTTCAATGAGAGGAAATAAAGATGATGTTATAAGATGTTTAACTGAAGTTTATAGTGTACTTGATGGTGTACCACCACGTGGACCTTATCGTTGTTATGATCCATCAACATATAATGGTTTTAATATTTCCGATTATGGAGGCTATGCTGACAATCATCAACATTTACGTGGCAATAATCCGTAAGAAAAATTATCTAATTTAAATAAAAAATTTTTTTTTTATAAATATAGCTATGGACAACCACAAGGTTACCCGCAATATGGTGGTGGATATAATCCATTACTTCAACAAAGTGGACCAGTAACAACAACACAAGTAACCATTCCAACAGAATTGGCTGGTAAAATATTTTGTTTCATTTTTTTTTCTTATTTAAATTTTGATTAAATTGCATTAAGATATTTATTTTTATTTGTAGGTATAATCATCGGAGCAAAAGGTTCAAAAATATCACAAGTTCGACAAGAATCAGGAGCATCAATAAAAATTGATTCTGAACCAATGCCTGGTACCAACGATAGATTAATAACAATAACAGGTAATCCAAGTCAAATTCAACAAGCACAATTTCTTCTTCAACAAGCTGTTCGACAATCTGGATTATGGAATCAATGATTATATTATGCAAACATATTTATGATCATGGTGGCAAATCCTGTGAGAGAAACAGATCGTTTCATTTCTTTTTTTTTTTTGTTTGTTTTTAATTCGATTGATTGCACGTATCTTCTTCCGTTTTTTGTTTATGTACGGAGAATAAAGAAAAGAACGAAAATATAATAAAAGCGATCATCCAATCTGAGATATGACTATCAACAAATATTAACATAAGTCAATCATTAATAGAAACAAAAAACGGGTGTCATCCTATTTCGTATGTTATTTAGCTATATTGTTTGTTTTTTCTTATTTCATCTTGTATAAAATTATCATTATTTCTCGGTGCGACCTATGATGGAAATATATCCATTTAAACTATCAAGGTTATTATAATACACCAAGAATGCAGATGTAAATATAATCTTAACGAGGGAATATTTCCAGATGTCAATTTCCTTTTCAGTACATTAAGTAGACCTTATTGCACTATGTCTACCATGAAAAGAGTTCGTGCTTATAACTAGTTCCTTAGGATATCGAAAGATTTTTAGTGGATTTTCGCTCTAGAGGAGTCGACATTGGTAACAAATATTTTCGAATTTCGACTAGAAACTTTGCTCACGTAAAGATTTCAATGAGGCTAATTTGTATGAAAAAATGTTCAAATTTTGGAATAAGCTATCTCCGAGATATGAAGTTATCGAAAAATATAGGTTGTATATAATATCTATAGAATAGAGTATATACCTTGAAAGTTTCGTGTCTTAGATAGACTTAATTCCAAACTCCTGAAATTTTTTATACAAGCTAGTCTATTTGAGTTCTTCATATGGGTCAAATTTTCTGGTAAAAATTCGAGAATACAGTCTTGTTACAAATGTGGAATTCTCTACAGCGAGAATTCACTAAAAAAGCGTTCCATGTCCTCAAAAACAGGTCATAGGTTAAGAGAAAAATCCTTGATATCAAAAACTCTTGCATTAACTTTTTCAGAAAATATCTTTAATTTGATTGGAAAAAAACTGAATTAGAACTATTATTCTCATCCTAGCTATCCCTTAAATTTCTATCATAATTTCCAAAATTAAATGAGTATGTCAACATCTTAGAGTAAAATATCATGTGCAGATGCTGTGCTAACTTCTCTATCATAAGCACGAACTCTTATGTTACACATAATTCTCTAAAGTGTACAAGATTTACAAAGTTCTCAATTGGAACTGAACCCACACATAAGAATGTTCTTCCGTAAATATTAGGATTTCTAAGATATGTTTGAAGTGAACATAACTGAAAGACAGATAAAGACGGATATTTCTTGTAGACTTCTCGTTCTATTGAGAGACTATTGATTGATGAATTCTATTCAATGTAATGTTCGTATAGTACATTAACAATATTATGAATGAAAAGAAAGAAGTATCTCTTATTGTATTATTAATCAAATGAAATATTATCCAGTTACTGAAACATGTCGGTAAGCGAAAATAAATATTGTCTTGTCAAAAAACGATCGAATCCAGTCATTCTATCAAAGATGATATTTTATGAATATATCAAATATTCATTATCTTTATAGTTCGTTTTCAGAAGAAAAATTTTCTTTAAAACTTTATATGAAAATATGAAATCGATACAAATACATTTCACGATGGCACATTTACTAGTGTATTAGTGCTAGCTGTAGCAGTCATAAGGAAAGTTCTCTAACGGATAACTTATCTTTGAGTCAAAACTATATCCATTATTTAGATCTAAGCGAGCTATAAATGCTTTGAAAAGAGTTCGAGCTCTTAGCTTATTTCTGCAGAGATACTGCACTTTTATTGTATTTTTTAAATGAATATTGTAGGCTCCTTTGAGACTACCGAAAAATTTGATAGTGGAATTTCGATAAAAACAAGCCTTAACATGAATAGTTAACCATGAAAATTTCAGATATTTTCGTTTTTCCTATTACAAGACATAGCCATGATGAAGTACATATAGTCTCGAATCAAAAGAGATTTATCAGTTGGAGAATTTTTCTTGTCATATATATAGCATACATGTTATATATATATATTAATTGATATGAATACTAATATCAATATATATGTCAATGAAAATAATCGATCATTACATTTTACAACTCAAAATCACGATGAACAAAAGATGAATATTATATATTAACATTGATTAAACATGAATCGAATATGAGTGTATTTAATTGCACAAGTTATATTCTAATTATACTTGATCAATGCATGTAAGAATAACAAGATGATAGTTATGATCAATGTACTTTTTTTTAATCTCAGCAAATGACATTTTGCTTGATAGAAATTTAAAAAAAAAAAAAAATAAACGTTTCTCGCTCTTACTCGCTCACACATCAATCTATTCTTTATGTACAAAATCAAGAAAAAAGAAAAAGAAAAACCAAGAAAATTTACAAAACAGGATATGTGAAAAAAGGATAAAACAAAACAAGCAGATGATTGTTGAATGCCAAACAAGTTGCTTCTCTTGTACAAAAAGAAAAGAAAAACAAAAAGAAACATCGGTGGTCGTCATCACTATTGTAAAAACATACCGGACAAAACAAGTGCTTTTTTTTTTGTTTCATACTATGATGAAAGTCACCGGAAAACATTTAACAAAGAAAACAAAACGCTTAACTATACTAATCTTTCACGCGGATATCATATATGTACAAATGTTTTCTTTTTCTTAAATATTAAGACTATAACTTCGTTGTTCTTTGAGAGTATGTAAACGTTCCATATCATTTATTATTGTTTGGACAAAACCATCAGTATTACCAGCTACTGGTTGATCTGAAAACAAAAATAATAGACAATGTTGAATATCATTTCTATTGGTATGAATAACGTACTGTATTTTTTAGCAATAAGTTGATCAAGTGCAGCTTCCAGTGATTGACTTGGGGATGATGATGGTGACCTAAGTTGACCATTGTGATATCGTTTAAGAATAATTAATTTTATTGCTTCAATTAGATCGTTTAATGATTCTAAGAAAGAAAAAAAAAACAATATTTCTAGTTTATTTGAATATATGCATTTCTATGAAGGCGTATAAGTAACTTGACAACAAGATATTAACAAAACATTTGGCGTAGAGCCAAATAGCTTTGTATAAAAGAAAAATAAACGACTGTCAAAAACAAATATATAATACAGAAGAAATCGTCGATGTCAACGTGAAGTCGTTCTTTTTTTTTGCCGTTCTCTCCTTTTATCAAAGAAATAAAAACAAAATGACTCACTATGCTCTTCATTGAGGCCATGTAGTTTAAGCTTGTTTGCTTCATGTTGAGCTTTTTTACGAAGTCGGCATGCTCTTAACAAGAAATAATTGGTATAAAAAAAATAACTAGGTTACTTCTATCGTTAAATAGAGACCTGCTAGCAATCTTATTCTTTTGTTTTTTAACTTCACTTGTATCATTACTATTTGTATGATGATCAACATGATATATTCCATGATAAACAGATGCTGAATTATTTGAAAGATCACGAATTTGTTTACCAAGTTGATATAGTTTCGTTGGATTTGGTGTAACATCATTTCCATCACCTTTTCTAAGTTTATTAAATGTTTGTCCTTTTGTTTGTGTTAATTTTATTTGATAAACAGGATCACTAAATTCACGATATAAATGTGGATCACGCTCTTTTAAATAAAGTATTCGTTTTGTTTTAGGTCCTTTTGATTGAACATTATATTGCCAAAAAAGGGATGATGCTGATGAATTTGTGTCAGATGATTTTCTTAAACTTGCCGATACAGTTGTTTCATCATCTGATGTAATATCATTATCTTGAATATGATCAGAAGAGTTTTGTTCAATATCGGACCAAAGATCCGGTTCACTTTGTTGTTCGATAGTGTCAGTTGGACTATGAGGATCATCTAAATGAAAATAAAAAATAAAAAGCGAATTCAATTGATTTTATTTTTCAATATTTTACCTTTGATTTCTGGAACAGGAAAATCAACTAAAGATAATCGTTTTCGAGTTTTATACGTTGAATCTTCTTTTGCTGATTGATTTAGTGAATATAATGTTTGTGATTGAATATTGATTTCATTTGGGAATCTTGCTTGATTACGTTGATGTATTGCTGATGAACCATTGAAAGATGATGATAAATTTCGATTTGTACGAACTGATTCTTCTTGATTTTCAACTTCAGAAAAAGAATTTGATGTTGGTCGAATATTATTAACGATAGCCCATATTTGATTTGATGAAACATCAGTTGGAGGCGTTACTTTATCTTGATACGAAGACGGATCGATATAAGTTGCAGATCTCAAACGATATGGATCGAATAAATGAGAATCTATATATAAAAATAGAATAGTTTTATTTTCAGTTTTAATTTGAGTCAAATAGATCTTCACAAACTATAACACAAAGTTACTTTACAAGATTATTTTATATAACAATGAATCAGTTAGACAGATAAGCCTATGCAAACTGAATTTCTCGTTTGAATAGAATACAAAAGAAAACTGAGAAGTTCATCAAATTTCTCTGGTATTGTAAAATTAGTTAGTTTTAAACTATTCATTATATAGCAGTCAATAGCAAGGATTATCTAAAGAGTCTGTTTCCTTTTATCAGCATATCAATTATGATATGATTGGCAAAGAATGTCAAACTGTTTTGAGGATATCATTCGTCGCATTGTCTATATTCTCAAAAACATTGACAGCGTTTTGGTCCTCTCTTGTGCTTGTATATTATCATTAGAGAAGACTATTTACTAATAGTTTTCTTACAAGAAATCATATGATTGACTTAAAGATGATAGAAAATCTCAAGATGTCCAGTTGTTTGTTTGTTTCTAATTTTTCTGATTCATTGTCAGTTTTTCTAAATTAATACTCATATTCAATCCGATATTATGATGTGCTAAAAATATATCATGATCTTATTTGTCATCTCAACACATCGGATTGAAACATAATTTAAAAAAAATTATTTATAATCCATAAGAAGAGATTAGAGTTTATATATTCGATAGACATGTAAACTACTAATATCTACTAAGAATAAATTCTAAAAAAAAAAAAAAAATTACCGAATTTATTATGTTGTTGTTGTGATGTTGGTCCTTCATTCATACTAGCTGATCGAAAACGTTTAACATCGGATGGACCATTTGTATGACTTTGTATTTCAAATGGATATGATCGACCAAGAATAGAATTCTCTTGTTGTTGTTGTTGTTGTTGAACATAAGGTGGTGGGTTTAAATTACTTGATTGAACAAATTGTTTAAAATGATTATTATTTAAACTTAATGTTATAAATTTTGGACTTATATCAGATGATGAATATCCTGATGTTCTTGTTGTATTTGATTGAGAACTATTATTAGTATTATTATTTGTAAATGTTGTAGGCGTTGTTGAAAGATCATTTATATCCAATGGTTGAGTATAACTTGATGTTGTGCCTGTTGATGAGGGATTTTCAAGTAAATCAGATATGGAATCTATGTCAAAATCAAGTGGTGTAACATATAAAGAATCATCGAGTAATATAACATCTTCATGTTCATGTTTCATTATTTCATCGATTTCATCACAAAAAACATTTGTTGATGGAGTTTGATCAGACCATTCTGGCATTGTACGGTCTTTTAAATTTGATTAAAAGAAAAAATAAAATAAAATAAACATTATTAAACATAAAAAGAATATTTACTCGAAGGAAACATTCCTAAAATATCATTTGCTTGACTGAATCCAATCATAATTAATCTAAAAATATGCACTTAAAGATCGAAAAGAAATGTTATCGGTATATACCAAAGATAATTTTCTTACAACGGAAGAAAAAAGAGACATAATGATATTCTCGAGAACGAACTTATTCTTTTTTTTTTAAAGCATTGAATGATTATCAACATTTGTCAAATATGAAAAGAAATATGCGAAAGATATCACTTTCTTTAGTATTTTCACATGATTGAATGAAGAAAAGAATCAGCACGTGTAGGGTACATATGTGATTATACATATATATAGAAATAAAATATATTTCTAACTTAGTATTTCTGTCTTGTGAAGTTCATTAAAGGTTAAATAAAAAAACAACCACGAACCAATCGTATAGTAATTGATTGATTGTGTTTTTCTTCTTTCTTTTTATAGTACGAGGTTGTTAGAGTATTTTTACTGCACGTAAACATACGCTTTATATGAATGTGTTCTGTAAGATAGGAAACAAGCAAAAAAAAGGGCTGTATGTAAAGAAAGAAAGAAAGAAAGAAAGAAAGAAAGAAACAAGAAGAAAAGTCGAGAACCTCCTGTTTCTATTCAAGCTACCTCTCTCTCGCAAGTATTCATTTCATAATATTCTACAGAATATTGTCACGTAGAAAATAGATATTACTGTTTAGTTTTCATGTTTTGAAATAAACAACACATTAAATACCTTTTTAATCTTACGTTAGTTTTAACACTCTAATTACTAGAATGTATTGAACTCAAATTATGCTAATTGTACTAGAAAACACTCGAAAGACTATACCCAAACAAACTGTGAATTATATAGCTGACGACATAATGACTTACTGGTATATATTTATATTGATTCTCTTTCTCATGTCTCCTTTTTTTTTTTCTTTCTATGAGTGTACGACGAGGAGGACATCGAGTACACAAGCAAATTTTAGAGAAGTTACTTGCACTACATTCGCTGATTGTATATCTTATGAATAAAAGAAAAAAGAGAAACAACTGCAAGAAAATAGAGTATACGATTGTAATTTCTATTACTATGAGTAAGATGCTATTTACTTTAGAACGACGAAAACAGATAGACCAGTTTTGGTGCAAGACTAGAAGAGAAAAAAAGACATCAATGACCTTTTACTTTCTGTGTACACTTATCTTGTGCTTATTCAATGGAAGAAGAAAGAGGTGTGGCGAAAAAAAAATTCCGTGTATTTTATAGAATTAAACAATAGAAAAAGAAGAGCTCGATACGACAACTACAACGAATAGAATCTCTCATCCGTGATCACATCTTATTAGTTCATTTCTTAATCAATAATTGAATAATGGAGGTTAAAGAGTTAAAAAACCAATATGGCAAAAAGCTCTTTCTATTGGCTGATTATTGTACGTCGCTACATTCAACTTGAATTTGTCAGCATACATAGCGTTGATTTCTAACAATCAACAGTATCAACCAAACATCATTCTTCAATGAAAATCATCATTTATATTCTTTCTTTCTCATTGACGAACCTATTAAAAAAACCTAATTGAGTCACATAACGGGATACGTCGTATTCGAATTAATTCGATCATATGAACCCAACTTCTGCCAATAGTGGCAGTTTGGTATGTATTTTAAGAAATCAATATTGTAAATTATAATAAATTGTTTTTTTTTCTTATTCAGGGTTTGAATACTATTGTTTCAACACTAGTTCAAAATCCTTCAACGTAAAAAACTCAATTATTTATAAATAAATAATTGTCAATCATTTTATTTTAGTCGACAACCATCAACAGCAATTGTTTCTAATATACAAAACGCATCATCGCCTGTAAATCTTTTTGCTAATTTACCTGGTGGTATTTTTCCACCAAATAATACTAACAATAATAATAATATTAATTCATCAACTGCCAATCAAGGGCAATTAACATCATCAGTAACTTATTATTATATATTTAAATTTTCTATATATTTTCTATATGTTTTTTTTTCCATAGCGCCTTAAAGTGGAGGATGCACTCAATTATCTCGATAAGGTAAAAAACCAATTTGCGCTTCAACCGCAAGTTTACAATCAATTTTTGGATATTATGAAAGAGTTTAAATCACAAAGGTAAATTCAAATTCATGTTTTTTTTTTCTTTTTACATTAAACTCATTTCAAAATTTTTATTTAGTATTGATACACAAGAAGTTATTAATCGTGTATCAACACTCTTTCATGGTCATCCAGATTTGATTGTTGGTTTTAACACCTTTTTACCACCGGGTTATAAAATTGAAGTTAGTGAAGAACATCATGGTTATATACAAGTAACACATCCATCATCACGAACAGAATCAATTGCTATTGGTGGTAATACAAATACAACATATAATTTATCTATAACAACACCAACAACAACATATCGACAAACAGCTAATTTATTAAATCAAGATAATGATGAAACAGATATTTTACAACAAGCATCAAATAATGCAACATCACAAGCTGTTAATGCCTTAATATCAGCTGCTAGTGCACCACAAATACCATATTTTGGAACAACAGGTGGTTTAAATTTATCAACAAAAACAACTAAACAACAACCAATAACAAATGTAAATACATCAACACAAGCAACAACAGTTGAAAAAAGTTCAAGTGGACAACCAGTTGAATTTAATCATGCTATAAATTATGTTAATAAAATTAAAAATCGTTTTCATCAGTAAGTTTCTTTTTTTTAGTTTTATTAATCATAAAACTTTTGTTAACACAGTAGATTTAGAAGTAATACAGAATATAACAAGTGAAAAATTTTAATTAGACTATAGTTGTTTTCTAAGAAACACAATTTATCTTATTGATTTTTACATTCGAGCTGTTAACTGACGACTTTTTTTTCGGATTGATCTGTAGGATATATCAAACTGACAGATATTTCTGTTTTCTGAAATTGACGAAGTTCTATAATCTTAGTATAATGTATCATTCTTGTCAAATAAGCATGTTGTACATATCCATTATATCTACAGCAAGTCTTACAAGGGAAGTATTTTAAATGATTAATTGACTACATGTAGACTCTAATGAAATATGAATATTCTGAGAAAAATTCGGGCTCTTAGTTTACTGTTACCGAAATACTGCACTTTTATGAGTTTTTAAAATTTGATGCTGCATTTTCTATTGGAATACATCATTTTAGAAATTCGACTTGAAAGTTTGAGATATTTTCATTGGTTCTATCTTAAGGGATGGCTATGATAAAAGCTTGTCTTTTACTTTGCTCATGTACGCTGCAGAGTTGATGTTCTGATTTTAGAAAAGAAGCAAACTTTCACAAAAAAAAACTTTTCTGATGAAAATTTGTTTGAAGTCAAAATTCGAAAACGAATTTTATTAGTGTTCTTGAGAAGGACTACATTATTGACTTAGAAAAGGTTACAGTATCACAGCAGCATTAAACTAAGGGACCGAACTGTTTTTTCCGAGTTTTCATAGTTTAATTTAGTCTTTATGATGTATGTAATTCAGGTTGCAAAGTGTTTAATTTGTTAGGAGATTTCCCTCGTCTGCACACACAATTAAATAATTTGATCAGTTCCGGTCTTTTATATCGATCATATGATAATTGTAGCAAATCAATGCATTACTCTCAGATCATTCTCAAACAGTGTAAGCCTTGTTGTTAATATCGTTCCGTGACTTTTTTCCTTGCTAAGGAAGTTTGATGTCTGCGTTCTCGGCTGCCGTGAAAATGTACTCATTGACATCAGTAGGATCAATACTTTTTTCATTGGAAACGATACCTTTTATGATCCTAGTCATGTGTACCTCCCACCTTTGACCTTCATTGATATGAAAAAAGGGAGCCACAAAATCTCGACTTAAGTGATGCTTACAATATTTTTGTTTGAAAAACATAATGTCAATTTCAAATAACAACCGATTTCTATTGATATTGAAAAGAATATTATTCTTAATTATTTCTACATAGAAAATCTTTCCTAACAGATTTTAAAAGTATTAGTTGAATAGAAATTTCTTTTTCGAAAGATGAAGTATTAAAGAACAAAATTTGATTTTCTTCTAATTTATTATTCTATGTTGAACTTTCATAGCAAATAAAATTTTTTGTTCATATTTCAGAAGTCCAAATATCTACAAAACATTTCTTGAAATTCTTCATACATATCAAAAACAACAAAAAGATGCTAAAGAAATTCCTTCGAATAATTTAACAAATAATAATGCATCGACAATATCAAGTGGTATTAATAATCAATCAACCTTACTATCAGAAACAGAAGTTTATGCTAAAGTAGCACAATTATTTACTAATCATGAAGATCTTCTCGCTGAATTTAGTCAATTTTTACCTGATGCTACACAACAACCAACTGTAAATTATAAATTTAAAAAACAAAAATTTTATTTTAATTTTTTTTTTAGGAACGTTCTAATTCCATTTCTGATATTCTATCATCATCTGGTAGTTCAACTCCACCTATATTTTCAACTCAAACAAGTTCAATTTCAACAACAACACCAACAAATACAAATCCAATTGTAACTAATCCAACACCACGTTTAATAATAAATAATCCTGTTTCATCATCAATAACAACAACATCATCATCATTTTTAACAATAAATAATAATTCAAATTCATCTCCATTATCATCTTTAGCTATGTTATCATCAGCACCATCATTTACAGTATTAACATCAACAACAACTAAAGATGAAAGTATTCGTCCACCATCACCAAAACGACCGACAACAACAACAACAACGACGACAATAGCAGCAACACCAACAACAATAACAAATACAACATCGACTAGTACGAATAATATGCCTAATAAACGATCAGCTTCAACATCAAAATCACCAGCAACAACAGCAACAAAGAAAAAACGTTTAACAATGACAAATAATATACAACCAATATCACCAACAATTCGACCGACAAATATAGTTGAAACAACAACAATAGGACAAAATAAAAAAACATCATCAATTGATGATGTTGCTTTTTTTGAAAAAGTAAATTATTATTTTTCTTTTTGTTTTGAATTAATGTTTTAATTTAATATTTTTTAAAGGTACAAAAAACATTGCGTAGTCCATTAGTATTTGATAATTTTCTACGTTGTATTTTACTTTATACAAAACGAATTATATCTCGTAATGAGCTATTTGAACTTATACAATCTTATCTTAGGTAAAAGAAAATAATATGATGAAAAAAAAAAAAAAATTTTAATTTGGAATCTTTTTTATTTTTAGTCATGTACCTGATTTATTAAAAACATTTCAAGAATTAATTAATCAACGTGAACCGGGAGATGTTATTATACCAAAAAGTATCTATGATCAAAATGATACTGATAGTATGATTAGTATTGGTAAGATTCTATAACAAACAATGATATTTATTTGACGTATTCGAGTATTTCAATCAGATGTTTAAAATATGATCTAAGCTGCATAGAAAGAGTTGCTGTTTTTAAGACCAATAGGTTTTAATAAAAAAAAAAACCATCAGAGATTTATTCACATAAACACTCTGCAGGGCTACTAGAGAACATTTAACTGAGAATACGAATGAACTCTGAGATTATGATTTTCTGCTAATATAGTTAAAATGTTTTATATGCTATCAATTTATAAATTTCGATAGCTTCTGTTAATATTAATTTTATTATTTGTTTTACTAAATCGAAAATAATTTTCTCTTGTTCAGACTATGGTTCATGTTCTCAATATGGAACAAGTTATCGTTCAGTTCCACGTTCTTATATACCACCACCATGTAGTGGTCGAACACAATTATGTAAAGAAGTTCTTAATGATCATTGTGTTTTATTTCCAACATTTACGGATGAATCATCATCAGTTGCATCAAAAAAAAGTGTTTTTGAAGAACATATGTATAAAATTGAAGATGAACGTTTCGAACTTGATATTGTTATGGAAGTTAATTTAAGTGCTATAAGAGCATTAGAAAGTGTACAATTACATATGAATTCATTAACATCAGATCAATTAAATCATTATCAATTAGATGATCACTTAGGTGGACAATCAGCCGTAACACAAAAACAAGCTGTACAAAGAATTTATGGTGAACGTGCAAATGAAATTATTGATGGATTAAAAAGAAATCCACGTGTTGCTGTACCGATTGTTCTTAAACGGTTGGTAAAAAGAACAATTATTTATTTTTATTTTTTTTTGCATATAGATTAAAAGCTAAAGATGAAGAATGGCGTGAAGCAAAGAAAAATTTTGAACGTTTTTGGAAAGAACAAAGTGAAAAATATTATCTTAAATCATTAGATTATATGGGAATAAATTGTAAAAATTCAGATGCAAGAATTATTCGTAATCGATATTTATTAAATGAAATTGAAAATATCAAAGAAGAAGTAACAAAAAAAAAATATAATTTATTTATTTTTATTTTTTCTTGTTCAATTAGCGTGATCAACAAACAATATCAAATCCTAATCAATCACATTTATCATTTCGTTATGAAGATTTATCTATACTTGATGATGCTGCATCTTTAATTGTTTTTCTTGTTAAACGACAAATGACATTTGCAAAAGAAGATAAACAGAATATCAAAAAAATTATGTATCAATTTTTACCAGATTTTCTATTTACACCAAGAGGAGAACTTAGTGATGATGAAGAAGGTAATTATCTTTTTGTTTTATTATTCAAAAGAATATTATCTAAAAGTTAAGATGAATAAGTCAAAGAGGATATTTTATTTTTATCAGTCTGATAGATAATCTAAATATATAACATGACTAATGAGAGAAGTCTTTCAAGTTTACAATCGTTTTTATATCCATACTATTTGTATCATGTAGGTTCTAATGATTTATGAATGTTCTATAATGATTCAGAATTCATTGCTTATTGCTGCCGAAATTTTACATTATTACAATATTATTTAGTAGAATGATGTGGTTCCTTTCGAGAATTACTCGTAGAGCTAAGCAAGTACGAGTTTTTCTCGAGTATGAGTACGATGTCAATAGAATAAATTTAAATGATCAATGTTTATTTAAAATTTTCTTTTCTATAGACGATGATGAAGATGAAAGTAAACGTGATAAAAAATCGCGACCAACTCGTCATACTGATACAAATCGAAGACGTAATAATGAATCATTAACAGCTAAACCTCGTCAACTTGCACAAGAATATCAAAAACCAGTATGTAACATTAAGTTATGTTATTTTATTATTTGTTGATCAATTTTTTTTTCTTATTAGGATGATATGTTTCATTTATTTTTTGTAAATGATAATTATTATTTTTTCTTTCGTCTTCATCAATTATTATGTGAACGTTTATTAAAAATGTTTCAACAATCATTACGTTTAATTGAACAAGAAAGTCGAGAATTAAATGAAAATAATTCACAACGTAATAGACAACCATCTGTTGCTACTTTACTTCGTTTAGCAAATCGTCGTAAGTTAATTATAATTAAATACAAAAAAAAAAATAAAATAATATTCTTATTATTTTTCTAGCAAATATACCTGTTGATGATTATTATCCAGTATTTCTTGATATGGTAAGAAATTTACTTGATGGAAATATGGATGGTTCATCATATGAAGATTCATTACGTGAAATGTTTGGTATTCATGCTTATATTGCTTTTACAATGGATAAAATTATTCATAATTGTGTTCGACAAGTATGAAAACAAAAAAAACAAAATCTTTTTTAATATTATTTTTTTTCTTCTTAGCTTCATGCTATAGTAACTGATGAATCATCCGATGCAATAATGCGTTTATATTCACGTACTAGTGGTACAGGGGGTCTTGTTGATAATCTTTATTCAACAACACAACAAAATTCCGAAGCTGCTTATCAACGTGAAATGGAACCATATGCAGATGGAAATCGTTTATTTCGTGTTTGTTCGGTATGTTAATTTTATTTTGCTTAAATATCAATCTATCATCAATATGAAAATTTACGAGAAAACATTCAACTGTCGTATGCTGTTCGACTATAAGTAGTTTTCGATAAGATTAAGAAATATTTGAAAGAATTCAGATTGATGACCTATTGATAAAGAATTATAGCTTTTGTAACCCTAACACGATCACTTCTTGTCCACCACGAAGATCTCGAATGATTAAATAAGTATAATATAGGAAGCTGTTTTTAATTCATCATTGACAAGTTAAAAGAATAGTTGACTAAAAGAACAAAAACAGGAGCAGTAAGTTTGAAGTATATTAATATCGTCTATTTTTGATATGTTTGAGACTGTTATATGGCTACCTAGCATTCGCACTAACTTTGAATTGTTCTATTTTAACAGAAATCAGTGTGCATCTAGTGTATAACATTCGAAGAAATTTCGATGGTGTTCAGGCGAACTTCAAATAGTCGACAATCGTTTACATGTACTTCGGAACAGTCTATTCATATTAATACAGTGGAGCTTAATTGACTGGTATTATTAGTATACTCGACTAGTCTTCACTAGAGCATATGTGAAAGTTGTGCATTTTCATCTAATATTATGTAGTTATAACAGTACGATGGAACTGGCTAGAGACCACCTGAACCTCAGGTGATTGTGTGAGGATTAATGAAATTTCTATTGAGAGTAAAGCATTTCTGAAAAATCTAAAATAAAGAGTTGTGACCTCAAAAGTTTTAAGGAAAACGAATATGTTCCTGGCGAAACATTCAAGTAGGCTCGATTACTGTTTTTTCTTTTCGAGAAAGGCTTCATTTTCATTGAAAATCTCAGGTCGAAACTCGTTATTTTGTATTTTATTTTTTTGGAAATGTCTTACTCTCAATCAAGACTTCATTAAAACGGCTATATTACTTCATCAATAGGTCTTCAGTTGATTAACGAGAAAACTTCCACAGGTATCTCCTTTCGAGTTCAATGTTTTCTTTTTTTTGCCTATAAATACTATAATGTATTCTAGTGAAAATCTTAGAAGGATTTAAATTCCTATTGAGATTTGTCGGAACTATTGAATTTTCAATATATCTATTTGTCGAAGGTCTCTATAGGAATCGAAAGTTTCAGTAAATTTGTGTTTTTTCATTAGAATGTCTTGTATGGAATACTAAAATGCTATGTAGTGTCTATAGACAAAAAATGTCATTGAAATCGGCTTAGTACATCTAGTTACGTTCCGCTCGAATCGAAATCAAGTTACATTAGTTTAATTGAAGACTTTTGTTGTATACATAATTCTTATTTAGCTTAAAAATGATCGACGTGTAGCAACAACATTGATTGTTATTGATTCATCGGATGATGAAGATGATGAAAGAATATCTGAAAATTGGACACATTATGTTGAATCATATATACGTGATAATGAAGGTGATCATGATGAAGCAATAGTAGCACGTATACGATCTAAATTACGAAAAAATCCACGATTTTTACTTCGGTAAAATTCAAAAAAAGAAAAATATCAATTTTATTCGTTATTCTTTTTTGTTTTATTTATTTAAATAGAAATATTAAAAAACCAATTGATATGACTGATCGATCATTAACAGAAGTAACAACAACTAATAATGATTATTGTCGTCTTGATACAAAAACACTTAAACGTAAACCATATCATCGTGCTGATTTCTATTTTTATAAACGAAATTCATCACGTTCAACAAAACAAGTAGAATTTTAATTTATTTAATAATTATATTTCTATATTGTTTTTTTTTTCTATTTAGAATCATAAACGATTGTCTCTCAGACAATATAATCGTTTTTTGAAATATTATCAAGATTGGTCTTCAAAACATATATCAGATATTGATACTGATCCATTTAATAATCTTTGGCTTAAAACACATCGGTCGAATAATAATAATAATAATAATGAACAAAAAAATTTCGACATTCAATCAATATTTTCAGATAATGATATAACACAACCACCATATCGTCATTATCGACAATATCAAATTGTTAATACATAGAAACTAAAACATATATATATGTTTATATTTTTCTTTTCGATCATGTGTCTCTGCATATGTTGTATTTTACTTCCAGTCATTCTATGTATCATAGACACATGTTTAATGTTTTTCTTCGATCTTGTTTTTGTTGTTTTCTTGTCGTACTATTATAACATATGCTTGTACATGATAAATTCTATTAAACTATTAACAAAAAAAGAACAAACATTTTATTCTATAACACCTTTCTAAACAAAATCGCGACACTCTCTCCGGCCAACTTTGATTGCTTGGAATCAACTATAGAAGAGAGCATTTAGAAAAATTAGAGAAATACTATTCAGTTAAAATTGTAAAATTAGAGCAAGTTCTAGCGCAAATTTCACAAGTAGGAGAAATATATCGATCTGCTTACGAGCACACCTTTATTTTAAAATCAAATTTCTTCCAATCAGTCCTTCTTATTTCACGATGTTTAGATAGAACTATAGCATGCTCTTGAAGAAAAACATCGACTACAACTGAAAAACGGTGTTTTTCTTCTAAGTAAGAATCTTGAATTTCAAAAAACAAATCTGATTATTTATTCTAGAAACAATGGTTTTCTATGTCAATCATTAGATTCTTTTTCTTTTCGTGTCTGTTACTCGCTCGCTCTGAACATCTATTTTATCCTTACACGTCCTTGTTTCATATAAATAGAACAAAACATAATCATTGACAACATACCATTTTCAGATAACTTTAATCAAACTAATATGTGCAACGAAGGATAGGATAATGTGAGATCGATATCGATTGTCGCGTACATCTTGGGTCGTGCTTCGTGCGTCTTTTAGATTGCATTTCTTCTCTTATATACATGTTTCTTATCTGTAGTTCTATACTTCTTCTCAATCTTTTTGCGTGGTTTTGTATTCTTGCCAGAGAGATCCAAATTTCTATTGATATACGTAGAAAGGCATGCATATTGAGAGGTTTGTGATATAGGGTTATCAACGTTTTCGTTTTTGAGAGTTTCGTTCTCCAGAAACAGGAGTGCCTCTCATACTACATTTTCCAGCATTGTTCCAAAATGGCAATGTTTGTAAACATGTTCGCTTGTCTTTTTATTTTTGGCGTTTCTGTTCCTAATAACAGAAACTTTCCGGGTCCATTGAAGGAAAGATGATATTCTTAAGACAGCAATTTTCTAAAAAGTTTCACGAGAGATCCTCGTGGTCGAGGAATCCACAAACGAAGCTTGTCAGTGGAATTATGTTGACGAGCGTGTGAATCAGTACATGAGTGATTGCAACTTTGGACAGACTTAGATGTTGAACAAATTTTGTGAAAAGCTTGCTGTTAAAAATTCTTCACAAATAGTTATTATTGTGTGAGTCATTTTCTGGTTCAATTACTTTAATAAAACGTATTGATAGAAGTTACACTTGTTTTCTTACTTTTGATCGCCCTGTATTTTTTAGGCTTTTGAACAAATTCCTACATCTAGATACTGATTATATTCTGTGTCTTTGGATTATATAACGTGGTATATGTGGTAAAAATATGAGATCTAACTGAGTATGTACAAAGAAAAAACGAAAAACTTATTTCTCCTATTACTTAAGCCACTATCTATATATAATCAAACATTTGATTTTTTAATAAATTAGCACCAAAAATTGATTGTTACTGAAGTTGATTTTATTTTGGTTTTTATTAATTTCATTATACATTGATGATGAATAGTGACAAATTTTTATTTATAAATAATGAAAAAACGAACGAATCATTTGAATTTGAAATTTTCTATTGTCAAAGCTAAATGAATGAATGACTAAATGAATGCTTTTTTTTTAGTTCATTTTCATATTTATTTATGATTGACTGAGATCCAAGAACAAGACTTCTCGGTTGAAGTTTGTCTACACGGCCGATGTATGGGCTGATCATCTAAAAATTCATTAGATCGATGAACATTTTTTTCAATAATCTTTTTACAATAATTATGATAGGATGGATAGAATTGAATATAGATTAAAAAATGGTCTTCAATGTTCTATTTGATTTTGAATTATTCAAAAAATAAGTTGTTGTGCTATTGATTTATGTTCTGATGATTAAATAAATGCTCTCAAACATAAAATAATTCGATTATACTTAAGATTCATTTGAGGTATACTAAGTACATAATCATTAGTTTACTGACAGATATTTCCACCATTGATTGATTGATTTTTCAATACATTCACCTTACTACCCATTGTTTTATGTTAAAATCTTTCCTTAATCAATGTATATTTCATAGCGCTTTATTTTCGTAAAGTCGATTTTCAGAATAATACACAAAAACACTTCTTAATAATGGAAACCCATTTCAGAGCACAAAAGTTACGTATCTTCCTGCTTCATTGAAGTTGCCCACTGTGCCATAGTCTATGGCGAGAGTTCAGTGGACAATCAGGCGTCAAAATCGATTTTCAAGATTTAAGTCTACATCATAGACTACTGCGGTGCTGCATTTAGTGCATCCCGAATGCTGCTTTATAATGAGTCTCTGTTAAGCAGCAGGTACCACAACGTACATAAAGTTAGTGACTATCATTAATAGGACCATATAAGTAAATTGAATGTTTTAAATTGAGGATCTAATTATAATCATTAGTTATTATATAGTTATACAGTGATATGTATTTACTATTTATTACAGATCATTTGAAGTTCTTGAGGCTATAATTGGATCAAAAACTTACACTCAGTACAGTAAAAAAATAACCACTGGTCAATAATGCAGTTATTTTCCAGGAACTTTAATTCGATTTGTTATTTGATAGAGTATATCATCATCATCTATCTTCAGTGGATGCAGAAAGATGCGCATTTAAACTCTTGTCAAAATAGAGTGTCTCAAATGTAATCTTCTATCAAAATTTGTTTGCAATTTTTTTTACAGTGATCATTCATGGTCTAGTCTATCAAGTTTCGAAAAGATAAATATACAGCACACGTACACCAACCTTAGGTTTTAGATTAGCCATGTTATTTTAAAATTGATTCTTTGACTCTTTCTTAGGAAATAAATATACGAAAAAATCATGCATAAGTTCCCTTGTAAGATGTACACACTCAAGCAAAAATTTTTTCTCCTCTTTATCTTTTAATAATGTCAAATTTTGTATTAAATTTAATACTGAGTAGAGATATCATATGAAAGTTTATTTGATTTTATTATACAGATCACACTAATAAAACTCTCATGCCATATCTTTACACAGTAATAAATTTGATGCAAATTATAGCAGCATAAAAGGAGAAAAGACTTTTTCCGAGTGTGTATATGATTTATTTCATACTTTTATAATTTTTCCGTTCGTAAAAATACAACGAGTTCCACGATCTTTCTAAATTTCACTCGAAACGGATAATGTTAGTGGAAGTGAATAATTTTCATAATAAGAACTAACAAAGATTGCGATGCATACTATGAATATCGGAAAATTTAGAATTTAAACAGAATTTCAGAAAATATGAAATATTCGAAAACTCATCTTACTATGTTTCAGGACATATTATAGAATGATTTCAAAATTCGCATAACATTTATAAAAAATTTGTACAACAAACCAGAGAGATATTGCTGAAACTCGCGAAAATTACTATAAACTGAGTCGAAGTATTTCCGTTATTCCTTTATTTTTTGACAAACTTCATAGTATCAGTGAGCTCATGCACATATCACAAATAGACTTGTATAAAACCTGAACATTTGAATTTGACAAATTTTCTTCAATACTTTTTAACTCGAGTTTGTGCACTTTTTTCCATCATCATCTGTACATTTTCAGAATGTTATATGATGCATTAAAAAAAATGAAAAAAAAAAGGAACTGTCTTCTATGTAAGCATTCACCTAGCTAAAATTATTAATTAAGCTTGACTGTTATTTGTCACTAATATCGGTGAATCAGATCATAAGTGGCTAATATCAGTAAAAAAATACAACTGTACAATCAATCTTTGTAAAGATTATATGCCTTTTTAAAAATTTTAGTCTATCCTTCTTGTATGCAAAACTCTAGTGCTTCTGAGATGTATGTATCGTCTGCTTACTAATTTATTTATAATTTACTATCAGAAGGATTTTGCCAAGTAATAAACTACTAAAAGACATATTTTTTCTAAAGATTTTTGACATATACGTATATGTGTGGTCCACTACAGCCACACAGTGAACTTTTCTTTAAGTTTTAAGATTTTACATGTACATAATTTGCATCCTTATTATTATTTTTTTCTGCAAGGATCCAAAAGTTAACAACAAATTAGTGATGATAATCTGCTTCAAGCTATTGAAGAGTAATTAGTCCATGGCAGATTTATATAATACACAGTTAATAAGTGTATCAAGTATATGAAAAACAAATCGTTGTTTCATTTTTGCTAAAGAACATTATAATGGAAGAACTCAGAGATGGGCAACTCCAACTCGGAGTTGGAGTTAACTCCGGAGTTGCCACTTTTTTTCACTAGAGTTGGAGTGGAGTTGGAGTTGATTTTATTAATTTATAGGTGGAGTTGGAGTGGAGTNTGTATCCAGGAGAGCTAGAGAGGGCTGATTCTCGTCCTACGATGGTTTGGACCAGTGGCTGTGCTCCCCTCCCTAGAACTTTTTTCTAGTTATACTACTACTGTATATATAATAATAATAAGAGTAAAAATAATAACGAATTACTTTTCTTCAATGAAATATTAATTTTTTTTCTTACTTTTTCAATTTTTATTATTGATAAAAAAAGTATTACAACAATAAGAATAAACATATTGAGATAAAAGAATATTATTTGATTGACAAAAAAACAATTTGAATAAAAGATCTTTCGAATTTATCACTATGAAGTGATTTTTCTAAAAGAAATTTATCAGAATGAAGTATGAGTATGATCAATGCTTTGGCAAATAATGTGCAAGATCAATTGCACACAAGCCAGAGAATTCATTAGTAAGTTGTGAGTTTACAGATGAGAAAGATTGAAAGTGAATCATACGATATATTTTGACAGTTACTCAAGTTGTCAATGATCAGATGATTTCTAATTCTGTTGTACTGATTCAAATGATGCACAAAAGTGAATCATAAACAGAATACATCTATTTATACAGAATTTACTACTACAAAGAATAGTGCCGATAATGGATATCACTTAGAACACTGAGTTTATGGATAGAATGCAATCAACAGCTAACAATATACATTGCTATTACGCAGTCTTATTTGATATATGCATAATCTTTTATTACACTTCAATAATTATGATTTATACAGACATGGATGACTGAAGATTCTATACGGTACCTTCAGTTACCGAGATAAACTTATTGACTAGAAGTCTTAATAATGTCAGAGTTTTGTTGATGATGAATACTTCACTTTAAATAATGAATAAATTTGGTAAACCTTGCCTATTATCATCGGTTAATGTTGCTTATATATTTATCATAAAACCATTTTGATAGTGGTAAATAATAGTGCACATGTGTGTGGCATAAGTATGAAAAACTATTATTAAAACATACATCTATTGTAATTCACTTTTTCATCCATCTACACGTTTTTTCTTTCGTATTGCACATTCAATGAAAGCAAAAATAGGATAAATTGTACGAGCAGTTACAAACATTTATTATTTGATGTATTCCTAGAAACTTTTTAAAGAAATAGCATTTTAAAATATATGAAGCAATAAATTACAACAATGAAGTAAGCCATAAATAACTCTACGATAAAAAATTCAATATTTCTAGTCTGATTTAATCAATTGACTGGTTTCGTCGCGTCACTCAGTAAGAATATTGGAATATATAGGACATTGATTATCTCGAAAAGACACTTACAGAGTTCTAATGAACTCTACAGCAATATTTCAGATTGAAAGCTGTTAGTTTTTTTTGTCGTACATGCTATCTGATGAACTAAATAAAACAAAACATTCAGATTATGAAAAATGATGGCATAACAAATTTTCCTCTGAACAAACGAAAAAATTGCGTTTGATTTATTTTCCATCTGTTCCACACATGCATATTCATATTATATTATAAACAAAACAAAATTGAATAAAGATTTAGAGGAAGGAAAAGATTTTTTTTTTGTTTTTAAAGAATAAATTATATCTTCTTACAACTACACTATATTTGGCACAGATCAAAGTATATAATCAAAACCTTGATAAATATAAAAAGAGCTGATAGAGCAATCTCAACAGAAGTCAAATTCAAAGGACGATGAAGCTACTATCATTGCAAAAAAAGAGTTCATCAACATATATTTCAGTTTATTAATTACCTTCTATTGTCAATGCTTGCCAATGATGAAAAATGTTAATCACAATATATTTCAATCAGTATGAAAAAGAAAGCTATCCTAAATGCAGTCGTGTTTCATACTAATTCTGCATTAGATCAGTCTGACGGGTATGCCATCATGATAGATGAAGAGAAAATGGTCATACTATAAAATATCTGTCATCGTTTATGATGGAGGAAAGCAGATGTGCAGAATATACTCATGTGCGTGAATGATCGTTCGGGAAAATTTAAAAACATTTGACAAATATTTTCTCTCACAAGAAAATTTTTTCAATATTTAAAACGAATCTTAATTTATTTATACATAGGACGGGTCAAAAAGTAAGGAAGCATAAATATTGTTGATTTCGCTTCTATACATGAATAATAAACTTTCTTATTCAGCTATACCACATTTACTAGATAGTGATAGTTACAGATATAGCATATTATCAGTCTCTAGGCTCAATAGTTTGTTTCAAAAGCACACCGATATATTTTGTATACTCTTTTGTAACTGTAACAAAATTGATCATTTCTTGTCGACTTTTATTTTCACTTTGTTTTTGTTTGATTGGACCAATTTGAGGAATAAATCGAATAGTATATTCTCTTTTGAATTTCTTAAAGATAAAATAATGCAGAAAAAAATACAAACATGTTGTAATCTGCAAATTGATACAGTCAGACAAAAAATGGATATTAAATTCTATAGGAAAGCCATAATTTTTGTTTCAGTCACATAGGAGTATACGAGACAAATGATATTTCTCATTTCTGACTACCACTACTTAGTATATGTGCTCTAAATAAAAGATTTTATTATTTATGTACAGAGACGAAGTTAAAACAATTCCGTGTTTCCTTACTTTTGACCCACCTTGTATTAATCGACAAAACTTTCTACTTTTTTCGTTTGTTTTCTTTTCAGAAAATCTCTGAAAGATTCATCCGTGTCTTTATCTTAGTGTCAGTATCGTCAAACTTTGTTTACATTCATCATGCATCTTGCCACTGCTTTCTCTCTGTCTCTTTGTGCCTATTCATGAAACAGCACGCACTATTCGAGTTCTTCTCTTTTTTTCTCGATACCTTTTTCCTATTGGAATGCCATTGCTTGCCGTTTTTTTCTCTGTTGCTACATACATTTGCTGTTGTCATCAGTGACTGGATCAAAGCATTTTTCGTTAGTTCAAGTTCAGTTCAATTTGAATTTACTTTTGAAAAATTAATATGGGTTCGGCTCGATTCGATTCAAGTAACCGTAGTTCCATCAAATCAGAAATACACAATAGGTCGAAATCTGTTTCTCCTGATTCTTTTAATTTAAATCGTTTACAAAAACACAAGTAACAACAAACCTGAACTAAACTATATTGAAAAGTGGCTATTTTCTTAGTGCATATTTGCAATGTGTTAAATGGTGGTAGTTGTTTTTTCTTTTTTGAATAAAAATTAAAACAAGAAAACTCGTTTTTTAATTGAGTTTTATAGCGGAAAAATTTTTTAGTCTACCGGCAAATTCTATACGTCTGGAGGAAAGATGTTGTTAAGACATTCTCAAGTTTCACGATAAAATGGGAGACGACACAAGCGGCAACGTTATTTAGGCGTCTTTCATAGTTTGTGACATGTGAATGACGCTTGTGAGAAAGGTGCCAGAGTAGACAGCCAAGTGATTAAATCTTTTTTTTAACTTGAACTCTAATTTGCTCAGTAACATAACATGCAATAAAGTTGTATAACATCTTTAAAAAAGCTGTTAAAAATCGTTTTGTCACATACGCTGCAGTTGTTTTGTTGTTTGACTTCTGCTGTATGTTGACTAAGAGATGGAATCAAATTTCAACACTCTTTTAGAATCGTCTTTCACAAATAAAAGTGAATCATCTATGAAAAGCTTTAAAGCATAAAAAAAGAACCAATTATGTCATAAATTATTCATCATTCCAACGAAAATGAAAAACGAAGCAGTACAAATATGTACAGTCATCACTATTTGCATTAAAGTCCTGTAGAATAATAGAGTTAGGGTAAGAGTGATACAAAAAATGTTTAAGATAGCATTAGAATGTTATTCATATGAAAAAGATTTTTTTTGGTAAGCAACTTCGAAGATACTCGGGACATTTTTCTGATGTAGAAGACAACGGTCATTGTCTTAAAACGACATTAAGTTTTGGTAAAGAATAATAAGTATTGGACTAATAGAACAAATGGTCATCGAACTATTTATAACTTAATGTATTCGAAAAAACGCTATTGGAGATTCCGACAAATTCAGCCTCAAGTGAACATATTTATCCCGAGCAGAAGGACGTCGTAGAGTGACCTTCCAATCTTGAAAAATTTTCGTTTTTTCCTAGCGAAACTGAACAATTTTCTTTGCTTACGAATCTCTCTAACAAGAATCGAAGCCTGCTGTTGTGAGTTGTACTTTCTCAGTAGTCGCCCTAGTCTTCCTCCAGCAATCTCGGCGATCTCAAGACATCTCTGTCCACGGACCATAATGATAATATATGCATCAACATGCATGATACCTTTTTATGGAATATGTGAATCTTGTCAAAAGAACCTTCGTTTTTTCGACGAATATAGGACGGCTACGAAGTCAAAGCATCATAAAGTCCTTATTGAAACTCATTGATGACATTTTTTAAAGACTTCTACTTTTTTTTAGCTTCATTTCAATAAACAAAAATGCTTCAACACTTCACTATAAAACAACGTATTTCACCGCCATTGTTGACCTTCATAATACCTCTTGTTACTTGCTTGTTGTTATTATTATCAGTAAAACAAGCATTTACCTTGTCCTTCTTCAATAGTGCATCAACAAAACGAATATAAACATGTTAGAAAATAATAAAATTATATAAATGTACTAGTAGTTGTTTTGTTTTTATGTTTTTCGTTAATCAGCGCACGTACATTCACATATAATGATTTAAACGAACAATAAAATGTGTCGAATTAAAAAATCATGATTGTTTTCATGCGCTAAGTGCGGGTGATACAAAGAAAAGAAGAAAAAAAATCATGATTAGATCAATCGTTTTTTTGTTTTGTTTTATAAAAGTGTGCTTTTTAAGAATAAGATAATGAAGTAATAGAAGAAGACAGAGAAGAAGAAAGAAAAAAAGAGCATTGACTAACATAAAAGAAAAGGAACAAGTATGATGAATCACACAAAAAAAAAAAAAAGAAATGTTTTTTTCCTTTTGATGCTAATGATGAGATGATGATATGCCGGACAAAAAAAAACATCTTTGATTATAACTAATAGCCGCAAGACTTCAAATAGTCACCAATTTTATTCGTTTTTCCTACTAATGTTTCAGGCTTTTGATTGATACCAATTGAAACAATATAAGCTAAAATAAAACAATTAAAATAATGTTTTATTCTATACAACAATATATGTTTTTCTTTTTCTTGCGTTTACCTTGGTTTAATTTAACAATAGCCATTCCATCGGCACCTTTTCGAAAGACAGCAAAAGAGCCGTCATTACGAATGAAAATATATTTTTCACGGTCCACTACAATGCCTGATGGTTGTGAAGAAAAAGCTTTCGATAATTCTTCTTTAAGGTTATCGATTGTCTATAATAACAAAAAAAAAATAACTTATAAAATAATAAAAACATTAAAAAAAAAAAAAAACTAACTGGAAAATTAGGCGATGCAGCCCAGCGTGACCCATCAGCACCAAATATTCCAACATGTGTAATACCTTGACTTGTCAAATTTGTTACGTATTGATCCCAGCCTGACATTTCTTCTGTTTAAGTAAACGTGTAAGGATTCGTTTTTCTAATTATTAATAATAATAAAAAAGAAAGGCAAGAAAATGTCGGCTCTAGGTTAACAATCTAGAAGTATAAAGAACAAAAAATAATAATAATAAAAAAGTGCGCCAGGAACAGAATAGAACACACTAGATAAGCGAAAAAAAACAATAACAATAACAACAATAAAGATATAGTAGAACATGCTTGCGTGGGAGATCAACAGAGGAACAAAAGTGTGTGCATTAGAATATATTCATATGACTAGTATGTATACTATCGAAGAAAGAAAAGAAAGAAAAAAAAAAGACATCGAACAATTATCACTAGTCCTAACATATAAATGCATATGAATCATCAAAAGTACTTTAATCTCAAATATATGAATATGCATTTTTCGAAATGTATTTAATTGAATCAAGTAGGACAATAAACCAGAAATGAATAATATCAGCAATTACTCCTTCGCTATGCAAATAAAGAATCCGTCGACATTCGAAAAAAAACAAAAAAAAAAAAAAAAAAAAATATATATATATATACACATTTTCGATTTTCGTCCTCTTCCCCTATTATTTAGCTAGTGGCGACGTTGAATAGACCATACAAACAGTTCTAACGATCACACAAAATAAAAAAAAAAGAAAAAGAAAACTAATCGAACATCGAATGAGAACAGCTGGCAAAAAATTATATTAGTAAAGCGACATCTATGAATATAGAAATATATATTAAAATGATTAAATATTAATTTCTCAATTGATTTAAAAAGAAAATTTAATTTCAAAAAAAATTTTAGAGGATTAAAAAATTTTTTCAATTGGTTAATTCATTCTACTTTGAACTATTCGTTGTCTACATGCCTCTTTAGAGGGAGTTTTTAAACTTGATTTGATATCCGTTCTTCTTTTTTTTTTTGTTTTAATTATATAATCATTTCTCTTGTCTTTTCTGTTCTTTTTTTTTGTGATTATTTTACGAGTTAAATATTTAAGACAATTAAGAAAATGGATCTTGCTCCAGTAATCGAAACACTTCAAGCAACACTTTCACCTCAATTACGTAAGCAAGCTGAAGAAAAACTTGCTCAAGTAGGTTATTGTTTGTTTTTTTCGTTTATAAACTTTAAATGAAACATATTTTTAATGATAATTTAGATCTGCAAAACAGCCGGTTTTATCCCATGTCTTGTGCAAATTATTCTCAATGAACAATGTGATATGGGAGCTAGACAAGCTGGTAAAAATATTTTAATATCTTTTTGTTTCATTAAACGAAAAAAAAAAAATATTTCTTTTTTTTTATTTCTTAGGAGCAATTTATTTAAAAAATCATATTAATACTTATTGGTCGGATTTTAATGATATGAAAGCAACAACAGATCCAGAGATCATAACATTAGCTAATGCAGTTAATGTTAATATTAATAAAGCAGCCGGTGATAATACACAAAAATTTTTTGTTATATCTGATTCTGATAAAGAATATTTACGAAATGTTATTATTGATGCTGTTATACGTGCCAAAGATCCATTGAGGTAATATATTTCGTTATAGAAAATAATTCTTTATTCTTGATAAAGATGAAATTGTTTCATATGATTAAATAGAAAGAATAAGACATTGATTGTTTTCCCCTTCTTTTGTGTTTTATCAATGAAAGATTTAAAATATGACTAACAAGTATCTTATTTATTCAAAATCAATTGAAAAAGATTAGTTAGATATTTATATATCATTTTTCAAATGTATTACTATAGGTTTGCATGAAAGATGAAACGTAATTGATCATGTTCTGTACTATAGATAATCAAATTAATCGTTAGATTGTTGATTCTAGTAAAGTTTTGTCATATATTCAACATCGATTTTTGACTTATTCTTATTGTTTATCTAATATAAACAAAAAATTGAAATATTGATTTTTTTAAAATTTTTGTTTCTTCAATTAAGATGTCAATTAATTACAACAGCAGGTACAATGATAAAAAATGACTTCCCATCAAAATGGCCACAATTTATAAATCAAATTCATACATGTCTTTCTACTGATAATATTGCTGCATGTGAAAGTGCTCTTCTTATTTTTTATACACTTGTACAACATTATGAGTATGTATTTAATTCTTTAAAATGAATGAAAAAAAAAAAAACTAGATAAATATTTATTTTAATATTGAATTAAGGTATAAAAAAATGGAAGATCGAGGTCCAATGGATGATGTTATGTTTGTTATTTTACCTCTTCTTCATCAACGTTTTATGCAGTTATTTGCCCATAATGATTCGGATCAATCAGCATTTATACAAAAACAAATTCTTAAAATATTTCATGCTTATACTCAAGTATGTCATTCTAGATAAACAAAACAAATAAAAAACAACCGAACTTTGATAGAGTAGATATAGTTCATAAAATGATGATTGTTTGATAATATTTGAGTACATAAAAGCAACGACCCTTCGAAGATTGAATTAACTCTTGTTAATTACATTTTCAAAAGATAAAATTTAATATAAATCATTGATTCTCGTTTCATGATCCATTTTCATAATGGTGAAAAACAAAAGATTCATACTGTAATTTGCTTAAATATGTTTCAATTGTAATCCTACATTGAAATTACTTTCAACTACATTTTGATATTAGTTCCCTTAAACTGGTATAAAAGAATCTTTGTATACTTTATTGAATTTTAGTAAAATAAGAAGAGAATAAAGTCAAATTGATTTAAAATTACTAATCAATATTAGAAAAGTTAATATAGTTCAGAGAACAATTGAAATAAACTCTTTCGTTTTCTTTCTTAGCATCAAATCATTTTTGCTAATATTTTGTGTACATGTGAGAAATCTTATCCTAATAAAAAGACTAAAAGAATTTGAATTTTTATGATAGATATAAATACTTGTACTTCCACATTAAGAGAATCAATAAAACTCGTAACTCTAATACATAAAAGAAATATTTGCTTTAATTAGAACTTTCAAGATATTCAAAGAATAACTAGGTCTATTTATGTCTAAAATTCATAAAAAAAAGTTGTAATATTCCACTAGAACGCCATGAAAAGGTATCCTTTTGGGATTTTGTTGATCTCATCTACATCTACTGGAAAATCAAATTTGCACATAGATAGGTTTAATTCCTCTTAAAATATTCTAATAGTTTCAATTTGAAAGAATTTTTCTTTCGAAATTCAATATCTCAACAGAAGGATATTCTTCTCGACTGAAAATTTCATTGTATGATTTTTCAATAAATACATAAAAATGAGTCAAAAATTCAGTACAACTTACATAACTTCGTTCTAAAGGTCTCATCGAAGGAATTTTCCTAGTCTTACAGAGAGATTTTTTTTTCCATAGTACTCAAAATCAGTTTTGCTCAGATTCAAACGAGCTCTAGATGGTCAATTTAATTAACGAAATTTTCAATTAAAATCTACATTCATATTTTTTTAAAAATTTTAGCTTCATCTAAGTTTTCGAGTATTACCTACGCAAACAATGGCTACATGGCTTGATACATGTTGTGCAGTTATTGAAAGACGTTTACCTGATCGTTTGGATGCACTTGATGAAGATGATCGAGCTGAACATCCATGGTGGAAATGTAAAAAATGGGCATTACATATTCTTATTCGAACATTTGAAAGGTTGCTAAATAAAAACAAAAAAAAAACGATTCAAAATTAAGTTTTTTATTATTGTTGTTTTAGACATGGAGCACCGGCGAATTTACCTAAAGGTCAACCACCAGATAGAGTTGAATTTGCAAATTTTTATTTAAAAGGTTTTTCCGGTATGAATTTTGTTTTTTTCTATTCTATAAAAATAAAATTCTAAAAAAAAAACGAATTTCATTCTTAGGAAAAGTAATTGGTCTTGTTTTTGGTATTCTTGAAGCTTATCGACAAAAGCTTTATTTATCACCACGTGTTATACAATTATCACTTAATTATTTACGTGAAAGGTAATTTCATAAACAAAATATTTTTTTTCATTTGATAGAAACAAAAAAAAACATTCATCTTTTTCTTTTTAGTGTTCGTCATGCATTTTCATGGAAAATTATGCAAAATAATATTGTTGTACTTATACAGGATATTATTTATCCATTATTATGTATTAATGATGATGATATTGAATTATTTAATGAGGAACCAGTGGAATTTGTTCGTGCACGTCTTGGTATGTTATTATTTAGTAATATGATACTTTTCCTTTGATTCTATCGTGAATAAAGCATGAAATACTTTCATGTTTTTTGAAGAAGCTTTTTTCCTATGAATATATATATAAATATGTTGACTTTTCAGCTCACACGTAAGAGTGCCCCCTTCCGCTCGTTTCTTTTGATCATTTCTGATTTTCGAAGAGAATACAACGTGTTATATTGGTTTTTAGAATTCTATAAATTTGGATATGAAAGTCAAAAATGAAAACGGATGATTTCACTTCTGACTGATGCTTTCAAATTTTTGTGGTAAAAGTTCCAGTTCTATCGAACGAAGTGAGAAGAAAATCGTCAGCAGCCAAGATTGATATTTGAAGTTTTCTTTCACAAGAGTTTCGCATTAGTATCAGTCGAATGCATGTATGTTCGAGTTTTTCATTTCGATAGTGATAGCTAGAAGTTTAGAAAAGATTTAAGCAGCTGAAAGGGTTTTCTATTAGGATTAATGGGTTTAAATAATTCTACAAAATTGCACAGGTAAGAATCACTAATGACTTACGATTCTCAAAGCTAAATTTCTGACTTCCATTTGAAACTTTCAAGAAATGATTTTATCCGATAGAGAAAATATTTTCAAACAAACTGAGACAGCGTTTTTTAATTCAAGCCATTGAAATTTTACATAAATTAAATGCAATTCAATGTAGAACCGTCATAGATCGAATAAAAAGTATTTTCCAAAAATTCTTAATAAAGAATCTCGATCAGATATACACGGACTCAGCTTTAGTTCGAGTCGTATTGATCGCGACCAGAACTAAATATTATAGTTATAAGTATATCAATTAGAACATTATTCAAGAGAGATGACTAGAGCCCGGCGGGAATTAAAATTTCGGACCCATACCCGACGAGCGCTGAAGATGGCCCAAAAGAGTGTTGAAAGATTTTTTTTGTGATACGAATAAATTCTCAATTAGTTTTCTTAAGACCTGGATCATAGAACTGAAATCACTGGGACGAGATTAAATTTACCGTGGTCGTAGTCGGGAGCAAAAAACAATGATCCTACAAATCTTTATTCAAGGTAGTTTGCTTTGAATATCTTTAGTCTCTCAAAGCCAATAAGTAAACCTTTCAGACTTTCAAATCATTTTTTGATAGTAGACAATAATAAATTATGAAACCATTTCTCGAGAACGAATATTTTGTCTTCTATGAAAAACCAAACTCTGTCTTTGTACATGCGTTTTGTAATCTCAATATGTAAAAATTTCTTTTTTAATTTAGATATATTGGATGAATATGTAAGTCCAGTATCAGCAGCTGAATTATTTCTTTCTGAAGCTGTAGCAAAACGTAAAGATGTTTTAATGAAAACAGTTTCATTTCTTGGCACAATTATACATAATGATACAATAACAGCAAAACAAAAAGATGGTGTTTTACATATGTTAGGTGTTATTGGTAATGTTCTTATTAAGAAAAAAGCATTTGTTAATCAATTAGAAAATATGATTGTTCAATATTTATTTCCTGAATTACAAAGTCAAACAGCATTTTTACGTGCTCGTGCTTGTTATGCATTAAGAAATTTTTCTAAACTTGAATATTCAAATAATGATAATACAGCACGTTGTTTAACATATCTCATAAATTGTTTATGTAATGATACATCATTACCAGTTAAAGTTGAAGCAGCTATGGCTTTAAATTTATTTATGTCTGATACAGAAACAGGTGAAAAAGGTAAAGCTATTATAGTACCACATCTTCAAATAATTGTTATGCGTATTATTGAAATAATTCGACAAACTGAAATTGATGATGTAATGATTGTTTTACAAAAAATTGTTGGTTTATTTGATCAAGAATTACAACCAATAGCTGTACAAATGACATCACAATTAGTCGAATTTTTTAAACATGTTGTTTGTTCAGAAAATACATCAAATGATGAAAGTAAAGCAGAAGAACGAACTGTTGCTGCTATGGGTGTACTAAATACATTGGATACAATTGTTAGTTGTATGGGAGAAAAACACGAAGTAAGTCTAAAAACAAAAATAAATTCAATTTGTTAGTGAAATATTGATGAGATAAACAATGGAGTTTAGTAGTTTACGTTTTAACTATTGCGATACGTATATAATGGAGGATTGAAAGATAAAAATGGTACTATAGATATTGAATAATAAGTAAACGTTTTAATTTTCTTTTTGTAGTTAAGCAATTTCAATCATAGCGAGATTCATATTTTGAACTTAAAAGGCTGATACACCTCTCTTATGATATAGGGTAGTGTTTAGCGACAGATTTAATAGTTCGATTTCTTTCGCCGAGTTCTGATGATCTCCCTTTACACGCTTACTAACCACAAGATCAGATATTTATCTCAACTTAGTCAGCATGCTATCCAACGGATGGCTCAAGATTTTAATGATATCTTATCTATAGATATGACATAGCGTTCTAATAAAACCCTGAAAGAATTCGCATTGTTTCCTTGAGGTTTCAGGTTTTCGGAAAACTCGTATTATTTAAATTTTGATCTGAAAATTTATGCATATAAAGAACTGGCCTAGACTAACTTACATAAAAGAATTCACGAGTTTTAAACAAAGTTTCTTCGAGACATGAGACTTTCAAAGTATAGACCCTTTTTTCATGGATTCTGTATACAACGTACATTTTTTGAAAGCTTCATGTCTCGAAGAGACTTCGTTCAAAACTTCTGAATTTTTGTTATTGAAGCTAGTCTAGTTGAGTTCTCTGTATGCGCAAAGTTACAGATTTAAATTCAATAGCTTAGTGAGATCTGAATAGGAGCCCAATTCCTTTTAGGATTTTTATTAGAATATTATCATTTTCATTATCAAACTAAACTATACAGTCTATAACAAGCGTAAACGAAGATTTGCGAATTTCAGGATATTTATCGTATGCTTAGATGAATAACGTATTGTTGTTTCTTGCCTAAAAGCTCCGTAGTATGAGGAAATGTTCGAATAAGCTTTGAGCATTTTGGTATGAACTATTTTTCAAACATGGAATTAATCATTATTGACTAAAATATTATCAAACTTTTATGAGACATAAAAACCGTTACAACAGTGATGTTGAACAAAAATATTAATTACATTGTAAATACTCACTACCTGAAAAAGTTCTTTAATTAGGCTGAATAAGAAGTTATGACTGCCATCTATAATTTTATAAACGGTACGAAGTTGAAAGTAGAAATATGCTATAATTATGCCGTGATCGGATTTTTCCGCTTCCGGGAGGAAAACGAGTACTGATTTGTCAAGACTATAGCTTTATTTTAATATTGTTCATTCCTCGTGAAGTTATTAATATTGAGACTTATTTTTGATTATAATTAGATACTTGTACAAATCGAACAAATTATATATGAAGCTATTCTTCTTGTATTACGTGATGGTATTCTTGGTAAATATTTTTCTTTTCGTTAAATTAACTTTATTGTTTTAAATTAATTCTTTTCTTTTTTTTATAGATTTTTATGAAGAAATTTTAACACTTATTGATACTTTAACTATTAATACAGTTAGTCCATTAATGTGGCAAGTATTTTATTTGATAAAAGAAGCTTTCTTTCGTGATGCTGCAGATTATTTTGCTGGTAAGATAATTTTTATAAAAAGAAGACAAAATCACAATGTTATTTTTATAATTATTAAGAAATAATGAATTGTTTACATAATTATGTTGTTAATGATACACCCTCATTTTTATCACAACCAGATCGAATTGAAACAATCTTTGAAATGTGTAAACATGTAAGTAATTTAAAAATATTTTGTGCGTAATTCTTTCCAAGAAAATAGGACAAAAATTTTGAATCTTGTAAAATTTTCTTCTCCTATATTTGAAACATACTTTTTCCTATGGAATTCGACGAGCTCTATCCTTCAACATAGCTTCAGAATTGATAATGACAAATAATCAGTATTGAATAGTCATCCTGAAGAAACGAGATATTTTTCTCTGGTTCTTTTGTATTTGGTGACTAGTGTGCTCTACACATATTCCTCAGACGATTAAAGCCAATCGGACTCACACCTTTGGGGTTCTTCTGGTGCCGATGGCTTCTTGAGTTTATAATTCAAATACAAATTTAATCATTGTTAGACCTCCATCTAGTGTTCAGTCTAATCGATTGAGACCGAATCGATAAAGTCTCTAGCCCAGGAATAATATCGATCTAAATTTTTTAACATTTTTCAGTTATATCGTTTCTCTAAGAGATTTATTTTGTTGTATTTATTCATTCTGATGATATCTAATTTTTCAAAATTTCTTTCTTTGTTTATAGGTAATTGTTAATGATTTGGGTGAAGATTCAGAAGCTCATGCAGCTAAATTAATCGAAGTAATAATTCTTCAATGTCAAGATAATATGAGTGTTGTATGTATTTTGTTTAAAAAACAAAAATAAATATTAATTTTTTGAATGTTTTAAAAAAAAATTTCTTAGGCACTTCCAGCTATAGTTCAACTAATGGCTCAACGTTTTCAACGTGAAATAGTTACTAGTGAATTACGTCTTATGCTTATTCAAGTATTTATTGTTATTTTATGGCTTAATCCGGATAGATTTTTTCAAACATTAAATACTGTTGCAGCAAATGATCCAAGTACACAAAGTACAATAGCAAACTTTTTTAATCAATGGATGACTGATTGTGAATTATTTGCTGGTGTACATGATCGTCGTGTTTCTGCACTTGGTCTATGTACATTACTTCGTATTGATTCAAAATATTATTCAGCAATATCAAATATTGTACCAAAGATTTTACCAAATTGTATCCATATATATCAAGGTTTAATAAAAACATATCAACATAATAATGATGATGAAAGTAATGATGATACGGAAGATGATGATGAATCTGTACCTAGTGGTAAAATGAAAAAAAAAGTTTATTCTTTTAAATGTTGAAATTTCGTTTTTTTTTTTTTTTTTTCTTCAGAAATTGATGACGGTGAAGATGAAAACATTACACATGAAGATGATTTTCTTGAAAAACTTAAAGGAAAAGTATGAATTTTGCAAAAAAAGAAACTTACCTAAAATGAGTGTTGAAGTATAGGAGTAAAAAGTTGCAGCCGTCCCTATCATACGGCGGACAGTCAAGCGACAAAATCGATTTTTGAGATCTGAATCTAAGTTGTAACTGACATTGAAATCTGCTATGAATCTGCATTTAGCTACATCTTGGATTCTGATTGCAAGCGAATAATCGTCTTGCAGTAGCTATTACAAAGTTGGCAAAATAGGTGAATATCACTAATAAGGCTCTACAAGTAAAATTTATGTTTCAAATTGAAACTCTAATTATATTCATTAGATATTAAACAGTTATTCAACGTTTATGTGTTTACCATAGGTGTTTTGGACTACCTGAACTTCATTCTGTTCCTCTAGAGCTACAAAGCTACTCTTAATATAGCAACAAATAACGACTAATGTAATTCTGTAGCCGAATTTTCCTCGAAGTTTTATTTTACTATCGAATAAAGAAATAATCAAGAATGATTTTGACTTCAAGATGCTCGTTCATATGAAATCGAATTTTTCAACAAAACTCCGTAATCTTCCTTAGTTCAAATTGAAACTTTGCATAAATAAATTTCGTATTAGTATTAATTCATTTTAAAAATTTTTGTTTTTCGCGTTAGTTCTCTCTTGAGATATGAATACTAATATCTGTTTCAAAATATAGTGCGCTCCAGTATTTTTTGAATAACTCGAGAACACGACAAGCTAGCGATCTGCGATTTTCATCCATCGATAGAGAACTTCGGTGGACATAAGTCTATATGAAAATCAAGATTCCATCATCTCTTGAAGGTGATGTATTTTGCCAACCTTTCAAATATTAGGCTATAACAATATGATGCTCCAATGACTGTTAAATTCTTATACCATGGCTAGATAGGCCAAAGGGTGCTCTATCGATCTACGCAAGGCCGAGCTCGCTAGCTTATTCCGTTCGGGAGCTATAAATATTTTGCTGAGGAGTCTTAAAATCGGTCAAATGAACTTTAACCACCTCAAAATAAGTCAAGATAGGGGCAATCGGTTATGCTAAGTCCAATGATGAAGTTTGTTTTCAGTTTCAAAATGATCTGATGTCACGGAATTCAAATTTTCGGAAGTCTAACTTCTGCCGCTATGCGGTGTATAGCACCGATATTTCGAAAATCTGAATATAGCGACGTCAGATCACTTTGAGACTGAAAACAAACCTCACCATTGAACTCAGCGTGGCCGACTACGCCTATCTGTACATGTTTTATGGTGGTTAATGTTCGTTTTGCCGAATTTATGGCTCGTCATCAAAATATTTATAGTGTGTGAGTGTGATGA
>CAJNSZ010000051.1:250953-351989 GCA_905329745.1 Rotaria sp. Silwood2 | reverse complement strand
TATAAAAAATGATCACTAGAAATTTAAATAAATAATGTTTTCTGTTAGATGACATTTGTTTATATTTTTTTTTTCGGGGGGAGGGGGGCGGGTTGATTATCATAGTTGTATTTTCACTCAGTCAAATGAAGTCTGTAATAATATTACGAAAGAGAAGACAAATGCTTGGGTGCAGATAAATTTTGCTGTTTGAATATATAATTTTATGAATCGTCTAGTTTACAAACTAGTCCTATGTCAATGAAATCAAAGTTCCTGCTAAGAGAACCATGATGATATAGATAATGAAGTTTACTATCGTCTCAATTTTTCAATTTTCTTCATTACATTATATAGATAAACATGACAAAGTTTTCATGTTTGCATTAAAATACGATTCTAGATTAGTCAAACAAGGCATCGTTTAACTTCATATTACAACGACGAGTAGATCCCGGTGACACTAAAACAAGCGTAAAAGAATTCGGACCATGGCCGATAGTGAGAGATTATGGTCGTTTTAACGGAATTTTTTTACTGAGAATAAAGTATTTCTGAAAAAATCTAAAACAAAGAGTTTTGACCTGTAATGTTATATCTATATGCAGATTTTATAATCTTGAAAGTGTCAACGAAGAAGAGTATGATATTCACTGACCAAGTAGATTCGATTACTATGCTCTGTTATGATCAATCACTGTTCTTTTGGTTTTTTCTTTTGAAAAGACATTGTTCTCGGTTAAAACTTAATTAAAACAGTCATAATCCTTCATCAGTGAGCCATTGGTCCGCATTCCTCTAAACTTCTCTTAGTCATCTACTTGTAGCTGTAATGTGAACAATCTACCAGATGCCACCGTACATGATCGCAAGAGATCTCCCGTTTTCGAAGTTTTTCAAGAATAGCTCGATAAAACACTGAAATTTTCAAGACAGATACGTCTCGATAAGTAGAGCAAAAGTTCCCAGATGCTTCCTTCAGGAAGATATAGAAGTCACAAAGGCGGAAAATTCATTATCTTCTGTCACCACTTGCAAAACTTTATACTTTATTTTTCAAGCTTCAAGTCTTTTATGACAACTAGGATCAAATCGAAATGCATGTTTATTTTTCAATAGTACTAAAGCTTTATAAAGACTGCCGAATTTCGTAGGAACAATATGTTGAAGAAAAAGCAGCACACATCCCACTTTGACAGATTGGTTTTGAGAAAAACGCAAAATAATCTTTTCTGTATGTATCAGGACTTTTTTCTTCAACTAAAGTCATTAAAAACTGGTTGTGTCAGCGATGTTAGAGGTTCATAACCTATGTTCTCAGCATTGTTAGCAATCATCATTAGGAGAATTTTCGTATACAAAGAATAATCGCAGTGCTAGTTTTTCTGCTAGGGATTTACAGAGTTGAGTTTACCAAAAAAAAGTACTAAACTACTTAACAACCAAAAACTCTCATTTATATGGCGTTTAGCAAAAGACACTTCAAAGTTATATCAAAAACTTTTTTTAAATTGATTTTAACATCTAAAAAGAGGAATCTACTTAATGTATATGAAATGACATCATGTAATAAATTTTCTTTTGAATATTTTGATAAAACAATTGAATGACGTGAGTTAACATTTAAAACTACTTAATATTTTTTTTTGTAGTCCATTATCGTCTCAATCTACTATGTCTGACTTTCCTGTATTTATTGGTTCACAACGTGTCGTATCGATTCCATCGAAATGCAGGTTAAAGAATATTTGTCATAAAAAGAAATTATATATATATAGACTTTTCTTTTTAATTAGTCGTTATGTTCTTGTTACATTTCCACAAGTTCCTATACGTTATAATGCTCCAACACATGTTGAACGTTTATTATTACCGGAACGTTTTCCAACATTATTTCAAAATATAGTACATAATTATGAACATAATCGAAATAATAAATAATTAAGTTTTGTTCGTTTGTCGCATAGTATTTTTCTTTCAAAATAAAATTTAGAAAACAAATTTAATTACAGAAAAATAATACCGGGTAAAAACCTGAGCAAATATTTCTTTCGTTTTTTTTTAAATCGGTTCATTTAAATTCCATGAAAATGTACTTTTAAAACGGTCGAAAAAACCAAGTTTTGGAGCTTCAGTAGGAGGAGTTGGTGGTGGTTGTTCGACTATTTTTTCTGTTGTCGTCGTTTCATTATCATTCACGTTTGTTGGTGTTTCCTAGAAAAGAAAAAAAAAAAAACAAAATAAAATAAAATAAAATGTTACTTTAATTCGATATAATAAGCAAAAGAAAACAAAGTAGTTCAACAACAATAAAATTCTTACCGACGAAAAGATGATCTCTATAAATAATATAACCCATCACCTTAGCTTTTTTTTTTCTATTTTTTGTTTTAAAAAGGAAACTTTAACTTACTTTTTTTTCATGTGATTCAGTAGGTTTTTCTATTGTATTTTCATCAGATATTTCTTCAAGATAATTTGATGGTACAAAACCTTTTTTTCCATTTTCTAATTCACCAGAATAAAATCCATCATCATGAATATTTCCATGTATATATATTATATCACCAGAATGAAATGATAATTCATCATTAGAATTTGCATTTGGTGAATATTCATTTGGATTATAATCAAATAAAGCAACCATTTTTTTAATCAATTTTGGACTTTTTGGTGCCGATACAGATGATGTTCGTCCTTTTGATGATACTTCAAAACAAAAAGAAAATATAAAAGAAAGTTATTAGCATAATCTTAGATACACTTCTTCACTATCGTGTTATTTAATTCTTCACAGATGCAATAAGTAATTTCATTCACAAGGATCATTGAAAAATTTTCCAGACTGATTATATATAAAATCAAAAAAAAAAAGCACTGTTGTATTAATATTGTTGTCTATGTATAGCTCATACAGTCCTTGATCTATAGGCGTCATAAACTCTGATCGATTAAGCATTTACACATAGCTGTAGCAATACTTTTGAGATTACTCAATACATTGACCGAGAATTTTAAAATTTGAATATTCTTTAGTGATAAAGTTTCTAGCATGGAAAGGCCTATCCTCATTCAATATTCATGAACGCATGATAATAGTTTATAGTGACCGATACTTCATCATACACTATAGTTTCTGAATGAAATTATAGTTTTAAATATGGACAATTAAATATTGACGATGATCCTTGATGTTGAGCATTTCAAATGCATGATACATTGTATTTTACATAATCAATTACATATGACTAAAATCTGTTCAAGATGAATGTCGCATTTGATAAGACTTGAAAAATTATACATCATTCATATATCAATGATGATTTATCTATTCTTTAAAACGATGCGTCTGTTCAAAAACTCTACTGAGTGATAGAATATTATCACTATAAACTACTACCATACGTTTATTAATATTGAATAGGAATTCATCATCGAAAAAACAAAGTTTTGCTCAAATTTTTGATTTACGTCGGTAGATCGAGGACTGTATGTACTACATACAGATAACCATACTAATGTAACAGTACTTATTGTTTTTTGGTTTTTTAAATTCTGTCAGGATATGTGGAGGGTCAAAATTATTACTCATATACTTCAACACTCTTTTTAGATTGTGTTTCAATATAATACTTTAAAACCATACCGGTGGTTATAGTTGATTCATTTTCAGAATCAGCAGCCTCTACTTCTGAGACCATGTTACTTGGAACATAACCAGTAAGACCATTGTCTGTTTGACCAATATAAAAACCATCAGCATCTTGATCACCAAAGATCTAAATTAAAATACATAGATATTTAATTAAATATTATTTCTAATTTTTGATAGAATACATGGAACTTTCAAAAAAAAACTCTGAAGATATTCAGTTAATCAAAGTACACTAACAAAAGAAGTTTCATAGCTCCGAGCATTACCGTTCAGAATATATCCAGGGGCCAATATGCAAAACTAGACTTTCCAGGGTAAAAATGTTTTTTTTTTAAATAAACTTCAAGTTATAGTACTTAGAATGTTCTCATTTAAAAGAAAATTTCTTTTAGCTTTGGGTGAGAAAAAGAACATTTTTAATTAATATTATACTTCATGTCTAGAACCCTTAAAATTCTGAAAACTTTCTAGAAAATTCATAGTTCCTATGATATTCAGTGTCAAATACAAAATCCCTTTTCGTCATTCGAAAAAGAATGTATTGATCTATCGAATAAGATAAAAACTACAGTACACTTGAACAACACAATATAGAAAAAGATTTTATTTAGATTTTGTCAGTTTCGAGAAAAATGCATGAACATTTATTTGTATATTCATCTAAAGAATTTTCCGTCATCAGCATCAAATATGATTAACTTGAATTGTATCAAGTGGCTTTCTTCTTACTAATTGAGTTATTTATTACGGTATTAGCTTTTTCGATAGAGAAATCTAGAGATTTGTCATAAATTTCGAAGAAACTTTTTATAAGGAAAAACCAAATTTATGGGTCTTAAAACTAGACATCATATGGTTTATGTCTACAAATTTATCTTAAGTAGTTTTTCTTAGAAGAATTAATTTTCTTTTTTGAGAATGGGACAGGCGCGATCGAAATGCAAAGATTTTTGAACTGTCATTTATAAATTGTAATCTTTCATAAGAATTAACAAATGAAAGATAACTCTTTTGAATTATTCTGTTAGAAAACTCAGATAGATTTCAGTTCTATTGTATAGAATTTCTAAGTGCAACATTGAATAACAATCGAGTTTGTAAACGAAAAGATCCGATTCTGTTCTACGTATTTTAGAATATATAATCAAACCTTAATAATTTGTCCTTGTTTGAATGGTAATTCTTCGTCACTATTTTGATTTGGTGACATTGCTTGTGGATCATAATCAAATAAAGCAATAAATAATCGTGGTGAAGTATTAGTTTTATCAAGTAAATGATTATTTATTCTTGATGATCTTTGTAATCGTACATTTTTATTTGGTATCGTTGGAATTGAACGTTGTTCTTCCGATAATGTTGATTTATTCATATTCAAATTTTCATTGATTGTTGTTCGAATTCGATTTGAATCCGAAATATCATGTGGTTTAAATGTAAATTTATTCAGTGATGTTGTTTTAGGAGTATTTGAATTTAATTCAATTTGTGGTATATCTGTACTTATTGATGATGTTGCTGAAGGAGATTCTAATGGTGATCGAGTTAAGGATTTAGTTGTTTCTTTTCCATTTGTTGCTAATTTTAATAGCGGCGAGGAAATAATAGGTATTGGTGGTTCTGATGAAATTGTTGATGATGGATGAGAAGTCTAAAAGAAATTCAACGATAAGATATATTGCTTATTGGGAAAATGTCAATAATGTATATATATATATATATATATATATCAACAGCAAAGGACAATATAAAGAGAGATATTCAACTAACGATGGTCAAAAATAGTTTAATTGGCAACTGAAATTATTTGTGAGTCTTCATTCTATAGACTTAGTTTTTTGTTTTGTTTTTAAAGAATATGTCAGAATGCAGGACATGGCAGAGTCCTTTATTTTTACCTTCTTACTTTTTAAGGAAAGAAGAATCATTGGTTACAATGAAGCTCCTTCGAGAATTCTGAGATGCACGATCAATAAAGACACAAATAAAGAAAAAGCAAAAAAGATTTTCCATTTTATCGGAAACAAGACCATATTTTTGAAGCAAATTATGAAACATCAGACCTCTGATTATTTTTCCATATATTTATCTCAATTTTCATATTCTCCAGGAAAGATAACATTTTTTAGGGGATGCCCTAGGAAATAAAATAAAAAATCATATTTTTTTGCTTGTTTTTACTTTTTTTAAAACATCATCAATATCGATAGGCATTGAGTCATGTGATTCACCATTATTGTCAGTCAAAGTTCGAATAGTTAAAAATCGTCCATGATGTAATATATTCATATTGATTACAGTATGATCATCTAATATAAAAAAAAACATCCATTAGTAATAAAAAAAAAAAGAAAGCAAATATTATTAAATCCTACTTAATGGATTAGTTATATCTAATATTTGACGTCCATCAATAAGTACTCGATAGCCACGAGCTGCATTTATTGAGGATAATGGTTCCCATGAAACACGTACTGTATTTGATTGTGTATCAGCAGTAGCTTGAATTCGTCTTGGTGGTTCAATTGATTCGTCTAGAAAAAAAATGATGCCCATAAAAATAAAAGGTTACGAAGAAAGAATGGTATATTCATATCTATGTCAAAGCAAGCGGAAATTCTTTTTTTAAAGATCTCATAGGTTTCTACAAATTTTTGGCCTTACATTTCGATCGTGTATAATACATGTTCATTGAATCTGAAGAAATAAATCATCGGATTTATAGATCGATTCCGAACAAAAAAGGATATGAATAAATATAGACATAAGAATATTCTAAAAAAATTAATCAATAAAATTGTTCCTAATAAATCGTTTCGAACAGTATTTCGTTCAGTGTATTATATGATATTCAAAGAAGAGATGCAAAGAAACGTGCCGTTATTCTTACAATAGATTATCTCGTACAAAGGAAGCTTTACAACTAATTAATCGTCTGACAACGAAATTTCAATTCAAAATTTTGCACAAAGACAGATATTTATGACAATAATTTATTGTGAAAGTTTCAGATTCTTTCGTTGTTTCTATCCTGACATAAAAACATCGAATTAATAGTGTATATGACTAACGTAAAAGAATACACTTTTAGCATAGCTGTATCTTAGGATAAGAACAACGAAAAGATCTGAAACTTTTATAATAAACTATTCTCAGTAAGATTTATTTCTATGCAAAATTGTGATTCGAAATTCGAAAATGCTTTTTCTTAATGTTCCTGAATAGGACCATGGGATTTGTATGAAAAAAAAATCATAAAAATGCAATATCTCTCGAGGAATAAACTAAGAGACTTGTTTCATTAGTAAAATTCATTCATATATATATATACCAAATGAAGTTGTTCGAAATTCAATGGAAGCTGCTAGCTGTTGTTGTTGTTGTATACTAGTTGTTATTGGTGGTTTTGCTTTAATCGTTATTTTATGAATTGTATTTGGTGATAAATTTGTTAATTTAAATCGATAAATTCCTGATTTAATTGTTTGTACTTCTTTATCATTAACAAATAATTTATGAATAATATCATTTAATGCTGGCCACCATGAAACAACAGCTGATGTTTGATTTAGTCGATCAACACGTAAATCTTTTGGCATATAAGATAATTCTTTTGAATTTGTTAATAATAATGTACATTGTTGATCACGTGATAAACCAAGTTGTGTCATTGTTCGAATACTAATTCGATGATGTTTTTCATTTAAATTTATATTTTCAATTAAAACTCGTGTACGTTCATTATTATGAATAGTTGTATAAAGTGTATGATCGAGCAAAACTTGATAACCAAAAATTTGTATATTAGATAAAGGAGGATCCCAAGAAATTAAAACACTATTATTAAGAAATTTTTCAACGTGAAGATTAGTTGGGTGTGGAACTAGAAAAATTAAAAAAATCAGTTAATTTGATTAAATACAAAGTTTCATTTTACTATTTTTTCCAAAGGAAAAATCACTGATTGTCATATCCGATGCATTGCTACTTGCTAAATAAATACAAACAACCAAATAAATAATTATTATTATTTATAGAAAGTTTTTTTTTTTTTACTCGGTGTTCGAACTATTGGATTAGGAATGGAAGAATTCGTATTAAAAGGATCCGAATCAAAACTAAACGCTGATTCACGATTATGTGAAACTCGTTCATCAATAGGAAATATATTTCCAATTAATTTTTGAATACTATATTTTGTATTTTCAGGTAAATCACTTGGACTTTTTACTAATTCAATAAAATTTGATGGTATTAAACCATATCGACCTTCTAAATTTCTGCCATCATAAAAACCATCCTTAAATGAAACAAAAAAAAGTACACAAGTTTTTCTCGGTTATTTTTTTTTTTTGCTTTTTAGTTTTTACTTCATCAATATTGCCATAGATAATATAATAATCTCCTAATTTAAGTGGTAATTCAATTTCTGGATGATCATTTGGAGAAAATCTTAATGGTTCATATGAATATTTTGCAACAACAATTCGAGCTAATTTGTCATTGAAATTTGTTGATCGTTGATATGAATGAATCGGTGCACTATCATCTCTTGTTGATGTTTGAGAATCAGCCATAATTGATAATGGATTCTGATGACTATTAATCAATGAACTACTTCCAGTTGATGAAGGTAATACACGTTGGTGTTTTTGAGGTGTTTTTAATGATTCTAATTGAAGAAGAATTTCTTCGTATTTTAAAGTTTGTGATTCAGTTTTACGTTCGAGATCATGAATTTTCTCCTGAAAGAAAGAAAACAAAACATATCCAATAGATAGATCTAGGGAGGAATACACTAAATTCTAGGGGAAAATGTCATCTTTGACATTTTTTTCGTCGTAAGGCTGTAATTTCCTGTCGATTGTTAATATCATCCATGATCAGTTTTGTTGCTCTATCCAACGATATAGTCGAAATTTGTGACATACAAAACAAAGGTTTCGAAAGTGGTCAAAAATTCGTAACTTTGAATTTTTGTCGATCAATTTCAACTGCTTTTGACATCTGTGTTTAGCATTAGACAAAACCTACGAATAGATTTCGAAAGAGCATTTGAAAATGATCACAACTGACATGAAAAATTGCTAAGAGTCTGATGATTCTCAGTACTGGAAATACTCTAAACTCCAATGAGAAATCTAAATCTATTCATAATTTTAGTTTAATACAAAGTACAGATCTCAAAAGCAGTTATAATCGGTCGAAAAAACTAAAACAATGCAAATTCGACAAAGAACTACATCCTTAATGGCAGAACGGCATATGTTGATAAACAAAATCAGACAAAAAAATAATTTTTGATATTGAAAATTTTAAAAACCTTAAGTCGATTTTTTTTTGTTCTTACACTTATCATTGAACTAATCGAGTGGCTGCTAGAATGTATTTCATTTATCTATTGATAAAATATAGTAACTTTTAACTATTTCAAAAGATATCCATTGTTCTGAAGAGCTATTCTTCATCTTCAGCTAGTCTTTCGCCCTCATTTTCATCTAGATAGCAGCGCATTGATTAAGCAAAGGATACTGGTTGCGATCGCCTTTTTCTTCCGAAATTTTTCTTTTCGATTTTTCTCAGCAGCATTCCGCCGCTTTTCCGAAATCCTAATCAACTTTGACTAGCTGCAAAGCTTCTTTATCTTGATATAAATTATATTCGATTTTGGAAGAAATATTGTCTTTTGCTGTTGATGATTTTTATAGAGAAATTATATCGAAAGATAGTAGTAATTAATAAGCCCATATTTACGAAAAATCGAATTGATTGAGTAATGGTTTATTTTGAAGAGTGTGCTCACGCCTTTGTTTTCAACAAAGAACTCAACCGTTCGTAGGCGGAGAAAGGAAAAGGCTGAGACATCTCTAGCTTCAGTCTGATTATATCGCTAGTGTTGAAAGAAAAATTATTTAATCAATGAACTGAATGGATTAGACACGAGATAATTAGAAATATCTGAAACTGAGAGCCATTGGTGACAAACTAGAAGAAAATTATATCATGACGTATCCACAGGGAATTTAATCTACGGTTGATTAGAAATAGAAATAAATGTTCTGTATATTATTTTGATTATACAAGAATAATTAACTTTTATGTATTGAAAAAAAAAACAGATTGAAATCATTAATTCAATATTCATCTTAAATAAATTCATAATAGATTGATATTTTAGAAGAATAAGATATAAAACTATTCTTGTTACATTTGTACTTTATAGTATATTTAAAACATTCTATTTGATTAAGAATATATTTCCATTCTGTTTTTGAATTTTATTTCAAAAATCTACACTCAAGGTTGTATATGATAAGTCAAAACATAGTTATTTACGTTGTTTTAAAATAATATATGGATGATTTTACTTAGACATGCACATAGCTATTCTTAGCAATATTTTGTCACGATAGGGGTTGCGTCAGTTTTTGACAATCTACAAGATAATTGTTTTATGCACTCTTTCGAATAAGAAAAGAAAAAAAGAACTTATGTGTTGTTTTTTGTTCTAAGAACATATTTTAATTCATTCTTCTTTTTTTCTTTTGAATTATTAGTTTGTCAAAAACTTTCGCGGAATAAATCTTAATATGGAAACTTTAATTGTTTTTAATAAACAGAAATTTTACTACTTAACTTATTGAAAATAATCATTTTACATGATAAAGTTTGTTCGAAAATTAAAATGATATATATATATATATATCAATATTCTTTATATCAACCTAAGTACTTTTTTACTATTTGATCTAAACATATCCATGGATTTGCTTTACTCTAGTCTGATTAGTTTTATCCGGAAGCGACATTGTATATATCTGATTGTTAATACTATTAAAATGAATTAACTTTTTTTTTATATTCCAAAAGGTATTTTAGATTAAGATTTTTAGCAAAAAGAAAAAAATTCAATACTTGAAGTACATGAATTGTTGCTTGATGTTCTCGTTTTGTTGTATCATGCATCTTTAAAAAAAATATTATATAAATTCATAAAAATAATTATTATTAAACAAACTTTTTGAAATTGTTCAATATCATCTTGTTTTTTCTTTAATTCGTGTTTATTTATTTCATTTTCATCATTTAACCGTTTTTGTAAATCATTTGCATCTTGTAATGATTTAATTATTGATTCAAGATCAAGATTTTTATTTTTTAATTGTTCATTTTCACGCTGTTTTAAATCAAATTCCTCTGATTTAGCCATTAAGGCACGTCGGAATGTCTCACATTCTTCTGTTAACTATTCATTGCGGAAAAAAAAATTCTAGTTATTTTAATGTAATATTTTTATCATCACTGACTCGTTCATTCGTATTTGTTGCATTTGTAATTTCATTACGAAGTTGCGTATTTAACATCGAGGTAGTCTCACGCTCTTTGATCTAAGGGTTAGAAAAGAAAAGAAAAGAAAACTGGTCGAGTTGTTTTGGGCTTATAGAAGAATAAGAGAGTGCTTTTCTTAATTTTCGGTAAGATGATTCTTTTCTTTGAAACAATAACTTACGCTATGTTGAAGTTCTTTTTGGAAATGTTCCATTTTCATGTATAAATCTTGTTGATAATTTTGTGTAGATTTCAATTTTAAAAGATCATTTTCTAATAGATCAATTTTTTGTTTTTGTTTATTATATTCATCTATATGTTTACGATTGATTTCATTTTCTATATGTAATAAGTTCTCTTTCAATTGTTCATTTTCATGTAAACAAGAATCATAAGATAATTTTTGTTGTTTATAAACTTTTTCTATTTCTATTAATTGATTATATTTTATTTCAAGTTGTTTATAGGCTTGTTGAAGTTCATCATATTGTTGAAACTACAAGATAAAAATAGTCTTTTTTTAGTTGATGAAAAATAAAACATCTTATTCTTATCATTCACTAATGAATAGGTAAAATTAAAAAAAGAGAAATGAAGAAGAAGAAGAAGAAGAAGAAGAAAAGACCTGTAATTTTAGCTTAGCCGCATTGTCTTCATTAGAATGTGTCAAACGGCGTATTTCTGTTTTCAATCCTTCATTCATTTTTTGTAATGCTTGATAATTAATTGGATCATCAGAAAATACTGATGATGTACTAGATCCTGGAGAATATGATTGTTCTTCATGTGTACTTGTCGATGAAGTTGTTGTTGTTGTTGGCTAGACGAGGAAAGTATTGCGATTGATAATGGAAAGCAAAACAAAAACAAAAAGAATTAACGGAAAAAAAGAAAACCTGTGATAATGTTTGTTGTAAATTACGTTTTGATGTTCGTACATCACGTATAAGACCAGTAAAACGTAATGATGACGATGAATTTGCCATACTTAGTTCTTATGTATTTTTTTTTTGTAGTCTGACAAATAATTTACACGTTAAAAACTGATATTGTCATCTATGATAGAAGATTTTTCCAGTCTTGCATTTTTTCTCTCTTTATAATTGAGCAATAGAAACAGGAAGAGATGAAGTAACGAATGGGATTTTTTTCTCTCTTCTCTGGAGATATTCTAGACACCTGAAAATCCTCTTTTCTTTTTTTATTAAAACGGAAATAAATCGAAACAAAACCAAGACTTAAAGATAGGTTTGCATGCTTGAAAAGTCGTTTCCGTTAAATCGAGATAACTTACACCGACATTAGTTGTTGTCGTAGAATTTAATGATGACACTGATGATAAAAGACGCTTTTCAAGATGTAATTTTTCAATATTTGATTGACGTAATGCTGATTCAAGAAGACTTGACTAAATCAATCATTTTTATTTAGAAATAATATTCTAAAATGAATATATTTACTTTTGAAAGTTGTTTAATTCGTTCATTTAATTGTTCAATTTCTTGATCTTTTTTCGTTAATAATTTATTATATTCAATTGTTTGTTTCGATAAAGCTCGTTTAATCAATTCTTTATCATGATCTTTCTAAAAATCAACATATAATAATTAAGAAATTCTAATTAAGGTATGTTTTCTCTTTTTTTTTGTACCGGTTGATTTTGTTTCAATACATCTAATTGTTTTTCAAATCTTTTAATACGATCATTCAATTCAATATTTTGTCTTTGTAATCCTCGTTCTTGTTCATCGTACAATCGACGATTCTAATTTTATAAGAAAAAAAAAACAAAAAGAATATTAAACAAATTTATATTCAAACTAAAATTAATGAAAGATAGAAAAATCTCGTACAGCTTTCAATTCTTCATTGTCCCACAATTCATCAATGATAGTCACTTGACGCGTACTCGTCTCCATTGAGCAAAAAAAAGGAATGAATGAAATAAAAAAAGAAAAAAAAAGAATATCGATGATGACCAGCTGGTGCCACATAAATACGAACCCTAATAAAGATGCCTATTACTATTCATTGTACAACGTATCGTTAGTAAGACATGTCTTTTTTTTTCTTTTTGAACTAATTCATGTTGTTTTTTTTTTTTATTTCAAAACATCTTCTTCTGCTAGGGAGAGAGACTGGTGGAACATTGTAATTACCCTATAAGATAAAAGGACAGATACAGGTCAGGATATTCCATAGGACAAAGGTACATGAAAAAAGAAAAAAAAACAACAATAGAGAGCGAAAAAAAAGTTTGTCGGAGAGCGTTGCTTATTTTGTTGATTCTTTTAAATAAGCAATTAAATCACGTCGTTCATCTTCTTTCTTCAATCCAGCAAAGATCATTTTGGTACCGGGAATGTATTTCTTTGGGTCTTTTAAGTAAACCCAAAGTGTATCTTCACCCCAAGTGATTCCTTTGTTTTTGTTAGCATCACTATAGTTAAATCCTGCAGCTTGACCAGTTTGTCGACCGAATAGTCCATTAAGATTAGGTCCCTGTTTATTACCGGCACCTTTGTCAACGACATGGCATTGTGCACATTTAGTTTTGAAAACCTTTGCACCCTTTTCTACATCACCACCTTCCCATTCATTACCCATTTTCTTTTTTTTTTTGAAAAAATCGACGAGTTTAGTAGAAGGTTAACGTATGAATGTACTTAGATATTCGATTCAAGAATGGACGACAAGTAAAAAAAAATAGTGATCAAATAGGGAGAGGTTGGTAAACAAATAACAAGTAATGGCGTCGAATCAGGAACTACCTTCAAAATGAATCAGTTACAATGTAGTAGAGATGGAGGACTACACAAGGCAACTTGCATATGCAATGGCGGAGAAATAGTTGAAAGCGCCGCACAAGAAAAGAAAGAAAAAAAAACTTGATTATTCAACTTACTGTAGAAGTAACAAGATCAGGATCATTGCTTCGTAAAATTTGTATTGGTTGAGTTTTTCTATTTATTTTTTCATTATCATTATTATTATTTAATGTTGTATTTTTTAATTGTTCAATATCATACGATAGTTCAGTAATACGTTGATCACGCATAAGTAATTGTCGTTGTAAATAACATACGAAATCTTTTTGATCTTGTTTACAAAATGTATTTAATTCATATTCAAATTGTAAACGAAGTTTTGTAATTTTAGCTGATTTATCAAGATCAGATTTACATTTTACCTTAAAAAACAAAAAAACTTTACTTTAATCATCATAAATTAAAAACAAAAAAGAAACTATGTGCTTTCCATCCAAGTCTTCTAGGCTGTCATGTAGATGATATATAAATAGATTACAGGAATAGTAAAAAGAAACAAAAACATACTCAATAAACGGTAATATTATGCATATCGATAGAATAATAATAAAACTTACTTTATAGAGTGCTGCTAACTGGTTTTTAGCTTGTTTAACTGCTGCTAATTCACGTTTAAGTTTATCAACAAGAGTTATCAATGATAAACTTGATTCGTCATATTGAATATGATTTATATCATCATTAATACCAGTATTACTCTTATAAGATGAGCTTATTGATGGTGGATCTGTTTCACATGTTGATCCTGATGATGATGTTGTTGACGGTGTAAATAAATTAATTGGTTGGGAATGAGTTGGATGAGAATTATAAACTGTTTTGGTAAGGTTTGTTGTTTTTATCATTGGATTAATTTCGAATTATTATGATCTTATTCATTACTACACGATATATATTAACTATATAACAGAATAAAAAGAAAAAGAAATACATCGTCTGTCAATAAATTCAATCATGTATGTTTTTTTTCTCTTTTAATTCAAAGAAGAAAAGAATGAATAAGACAAAGGGCAACATGCGAAAAAAATCGATCAGAACGGATGTCAATAAGAGAAGAGAACTATGTAGATGTGGATGAAAAAAAAAATCGATTCACCAGTTGCATATGTCCGCATAAATGAACAATGACATTAAACACATCGTAATTCTTATATATCCCCCATATTGATAAGAACATTAATACATAAACAACGGTCTCTGACAAGTGCAATTTAAAATATCCAGAATGAAAACGAACAAACAAATGATTGACATATATAAAGATTCGAACGATTTAATTGAAGAATCTGAAGCCCTACTTCATAAAGAATTTGAATTTAAATGTAAAGAAAAAATGAAAAACTATGAAAGGTCATGACCTTGAATAAGATCTCGTATCTCATTTCTCATATTCGATACTCTTAAATAAGTTGTATTGATCATTTGTTAAGTTTAACAACTAATAAAACAAAAAAAAAGAGAAAAGAAGGCCATGTATGTGTATTGAACTTCAAGTATCATTAAAAAAAAGTGATACGACACACTTGAAAAATAATACTTTCTTACATCATTAAAATCAACCAAATTTCATAACAATATTTTGTTTCAATTAATTTTACAATTATTTTTTTAATAGAAATATTTTTCTTTTGGTATTCCAACATTGATATCATAATAGTTTTTTAAAATAATAATTTGTTCAAAATTGAACGAATTAAAATTAAATAAAATATCTCATTATACAATTAAAATACTTATTCATATGAATAAGAAAAAACTAATAAACTTTATAGATCGTCCAAAACAACAAATTTATTTTGCATGAAATGCATTAGCGCTACAATCCATTGATTAGCAAGGATTGGTGTGATAATCAACGTTGAATAGTGTTTATTTCAAGATTTAAAGAAAACATCATGGCAAAATTAGTTCGAACAATAAAACAACTATTTAGTTCAAATACTCGTGAATCATTAGCTAAATTCGTTGGAACTGATCAATTTCAAAATAAATTCTATGAACGTTTACCCGGTAACATTTATTTAATTTACTAAAATTTTATATCTTCATTTTGTTTTTCGAAAGGTAATCGACATTATAATTCATCTAGACGATTTTATGAACCAGCAAACTATTCAGATGTTCGACTACATATTGATCCAGCTTGGGAAGGTTTATATGAATAAATAAATAAATAAATAAATATCAATATTTATTTATGTTCTTCTTTAGCTTGGTTAAGGGGTACTCGAAAAGATCCTCCGACATTTAATGAAATAATTGCGCAAGAAAATAGACGGCAACAATTGTCAGAAAAAGTAGAACTGATTTTATTTGGTCTATAACATTGAATTTTTTTTTAAAATGTTTATAGCCAATCGATATGTTGTCTACAAGTTATGGGCGTGATTCAGCACAAGGTGGAACAGGTAAATATTCAAGTTTATTTTTAATTAATATATGAATCTATGTTTATTTGAAGGTTCATATCCAATACAAGATGATTATGAGATTAGTCCAGGCACTAAATCAAGAAAAAAACAGGATCCTAATGAAACACATTGACATATATATATATAATAAACTAGTTTTTGTTGCTTTCTTCCTCTTGACTTCAATAAATCTAGATCTTGTTTTTGGTTTTAGATGGATGAAGAAATAACTAAACATGAAGATGATTCTTCATCAAATTGTTTAACACGTACAACAATACGTGAAGCAAATCATCATTTACAAATGTTACATAAACATAGTCAAGAATTAGAACAATTAGTTAATAAACAAAAAGAAGAATTAAAACAAAAAGATTTAGCTTATATTGATCTATTTAAAGCAAATCAATTATTAGAAAAACGTTGTCAACAATTACAAATATTACTCGATGATCGAACACGACGTTTACAAATTTATGAAAGAAAAGAAAGATTATTTCGAGAAACTCTTGAATTAAAACCAGCTATTGAATCATTATTAGATGTATTAAATACATTCGAAAAAGAAGATGCTATTTTATCATCGATTCCAATTCAAACTCTACAAACATTAAATCAAAAGAAAAATATGAATATTTTCCATAAAACAGATGCTGTCTAAATTTAATATATGAACAGTATATACATATTCATCTTTTATCGTCAGATTTTTAGATAATATCCATTCTTTTTTTTGTTTTAAGTGTTAATATTTTGTGTAATAATAAATCATAAATTTGTACTTGTAGGAATAATACCTAATATTTTGAAAGATAAAAAAGTGTTAGCGCAATCCTTACGGGATTAAAATGTGAAACACGATATAGTTGCTGTTATCAATCACAAGAAGATTGTTTTAATCTATCTATTTTGGGACACATGTTCTTTTACTATCCTCCTACTTTATCTTCTACAAATGTAATAAAATAGTAGTTCATATAGTAAAATGAGACATTATTAATATATGGTCTTTGATTGTATATCAACGACGTCTGCCACGGTCTATGGAAGGGGGACGGAGGGGAGGATTCAAATTTTTACCCCTATACTTCAGCACTCCATTCAAGTCGTGTGTCACAATAAAACATGAAAAAAAATCAAAATATTCGAAGAAAATCTAGTGTTACTAATCGGTGAATAGTGTCTAATGGTTGATGCACCAAAAAAGCAAAAAATAATGTATAGAGCATTATAAACACTATTAGAAGAATTCATAAATTTCATCGAAAGACTTTTATATACATATATGTAAATGCATCGTTTCTAACTCAATGAGTTTAGCACAGTATACCTATCAACAATGTTTTATATTATTAGTTTTCACACAGACTTTTTGCTTCGGCAATTAGTGGCGTTCAAGACTTCGTTAGTTATTAAATGAGTGTAGAAGGAGAGTTCAATACTTTGAAATTTTTTCATTCAATAGGAAAAACAACGATGAAAATAAACAGACATATGTGATTATTAGTAATCTAACTTTCTAGTATATTTGACTTACAATTCTACTGATGTCGAGCGTTTGATTTTATTAGGCGTGTTCTTATTTGGTTTAAAAAAAAAAAAAGTTCGGAATTTCATGTAGAAAATAAACTTTAATGTTATTCTTCGTTGTTTTTACTCTTCGAAGACTTGCTTTGTCTGTAAATACATTTGCTTGAGTTTTATTTCATGTTGATGCACTTTTTAGTAATCACTCCTTGAATGTTTTAAACGTGTTTTTTTTTGTCGATTTGCACATAACACCATTGGCAACTTTTAATAAAGTAAATACATTAATAACTGAGTTACTGAACATTTCGATTGATGCTTTTAGTGAAATGTATAACTGATGGTTGATATGGTATTGGAAATTTTATCATAATATATAGTTGCAAACTTTGATAGTCAACTATATTTTTAATACACTGCGTATGGTCACTATTCATCACAGTGAACATCCACTAGGTATTTTCAGTTTTGCTTCGATATCCCTGATGTATTAATAATTTTGTTCCCAAATTAGCAGCATAACTGTGAGAATAGTTTTCATCTATTAAAGTTTATTATTATCATCATCCATTGTCAACATGTCGATATATGGTCGAATAACTGGAGTTTAATTTCCTGTTTTTTTGAATAGAAACTTTATTAATTGACATGTAACAAACTTCTTCTATTATCTTATTGTTCACTTTGTAGAGAAAGGGAATAGAATGTTATAATTCTTATTGGATCATTATAATTGTAAGGGAGGTTTTTTTTTCTTTACTACAATAATCCTTTTAACTAAGAAATTTTTATACTTTATTTCGATTAGAATGGAAGTTAGATGTATTCTATTAGAATGACTCGTTCATGTGGAACAGAAAATTAGATATTCATTTGTTCTTTTTGTCATTTGAAGACAAATTCATATGACATTCAATGAGTTTATTTATTAATTTGCGAAACAATGAAACCGGTAGTTTTATAAATTGATTCTCGTATTCTTGACTCTGTATTCATAAATCAAAGACATATTATGTGATATTAAAAAAATTATTAAGCGGTAACCGTCAAATGTATTCTCACTCTGTCATTGCACATTGCTTTCTTATCATCCTTATCTATTTATTCGGTATTTTCTTGGAACCGAACTGCGATCTAATTTTGAATGTGCAATGGATGAACAATATGTCCACACGCATAATAGAATATTTTAACAATATTCAAGACTTTTATCAATAAATGATTGAGCTTCAAAAACTTACAAACTAAATAATGATACAGAATTTAAAGGACTATCAGAATATATAATTATTTTCCTCACAATGTATTGTATCCGTGATATATGAAACAATACATTTTTAAAACGAATGTTCATGTATATTGGTATCTCAGTATACGAACGTTCCTATATATAACAACAATTACACAGCTATGCGTATGTTTCATCTGCCTATACATCTATGCTTTCACTGATGTAACAATGAACTTGGAAATTGCAAACAAGAGACAAAAAGAAGAACAATCTATAAGGAACAGAACATTGATTCCGAAAAGAAAGCTGAAAGTACAGCAAGAATATATTTAACGACTGGCATCGATAGGATGTGTCTCTTAACGTCCTACCAAATTACTAAATCCAAAAACTGTAAACAAAAAATCTACATTGTCATTATTGAATAAGAGAGCCTTTAGTTGGAACCAAAGAAGGAATGTTCCTAACTGGCAAATTGCTTTTTGCTAAAGACTATTTGCTATTCGATCGGTCTTAACAAGTAGTTTGGTTTTCCGATATTCGCTTGTGAAATTATAGAAATATTACTCGATTTTTGCTCTAAAACCATCTGATCGTTGATACTTTAAATGATTGAATTTGGAGCTGAAATTTCATCCATAGATAAAGTATTTTTTCACTAAAAGTGCTCACAGTTTGAGCTAGAATAAATCCATATGTCCTTGCTTTGAAACATAGTTCAAAGTAGACATTTATCTAAAATGTAAATATTTAGACAAAGGATTTCTTCATTCGGGCTCGAGCTTTGACGAGTTTCTAGTGAATGACTATAAGGTTTATTTATAGATAAAATATTAGCTCGAAATTCGATCATCCAGTTTCTCAACGATTTTATACTCATGGGACAAAAATGATCGAGTAAAAAACTCATAAATCAACAAGCGAAGATTGGAAAAATCAAATCGAAATATACTTTTTCACTGCTAATTATGATCGATCGAAAGGCAATATTCTCATGCAAAGAAAACTGTTTTGACATGTAAGAATATTCCTTCATAAGCTGGAAGTGTTTTTGAATCCTATAGCAGAAATATACTGAAGTTGGCCGTTTTGCACTGTATATCATTTAGCTGAATTACGAAAAGCAAAATATTTTATTATTCCTTGAACCATTTTCAAACCTAATATTCATTTTAGGCAATGCATTCAGCATATAATTTGCTCATTGATTGAATATGATTGCATGAAACATTTCAAATAAATGATCAAGATAATTACATGTCAAGTTCTATTCATCTTTCATTTGTTGTTTTTTTTATAATTCGGTTTGATCTGTCTGCTTCTTTTTTCATTTGATGCTCATTTCTTTAAATTTCATATCGTGCAAATCAGCTTGATTATAACAAGTGAAATCATAAAAAACAACTGTATGACAGTTACAGAAAATTCCTCTTTGTTTGCATCAATAGATAAATATATGTATCTTTTAAAAAAATTTTATTTTCCTTCTTCTTAATTAAAAAACAAAAGAACTTTATTGATCGATTTCGAATATTTGATGATCATATTTTCTTATATATATCACTATTATTAACCCTTTAGTAACCAGAGACGTATGTATACGTCATGAGCTTTATCGTCACGTGAAACTCATGTAATTACTTGTAATTTATATTTTTTCGATACATTTTCATAAAAGTTGTCGGATATGACTTTATCGTTTTATTGAATAAAATAGAACGAAATTCGAAGTTTGAAGCTCTTTTAAATAAATAGTTGTTATTGGACAACATGATAACAAATTCCTGCGTAGAATAAATTAAAAAAACTTTTACAAAACATAAAAATTTGATTTTTGTATTAAAGAAGTTTCAAAATATTGACATCAAGATTTGCTTGAAAGATTCTCATCACCATCATTTTCATCACCATCATTTTCATCATTTATTGTACACAATTCAAAATTATTTTCAATTGTTTCAATTTGAGATAATGGTGGAGTTTCTTCATTGTTTTTCTTTTGTTTTTTTTCTTTCTCAAGTTGAAGTAGATGACGACAAAATCCATCATTTGGCCAAATACGACGTCGAGTAGCAACAAGTTGAAATGCATCAAACAATGACATATGTTCATATGTATGAAGTAGATATGCTATAATTAATGTTGCTGATCGACTAATACCCTAAAATTTTCAATAAATTAAAATTCTATAATAAGATTTTTTAATTTACTTGTTGACAATGAACATAAACACGATCTAGAATTGCAAAAAGAAAAAAAAATAACCTTAAAATTTACACATTATTATTTTACTAATGATTATGTACTTTTTTTATTATTTAATGCTTCTTCTAAAAATTGTATTGCATCTTCAAAATGTATTCCAATTTTATATGCTGGACTATCAATAATTGAAAAACCTTTATATTTAATTCCTACTTCTTCATAATAAGTTGCACTTGTATTAATCTGTCCAAATTTACGTCCTTCGGCTGCATTCAAAATATGCGTAAAACCTAATTTCTTCAATCGTATTGAATCCATTGCTAATCGACTAAATGAATAAATTTAAAAAAAAAAATAAAAAAAATTCTATAATATTTCATCTAATTTATAATGCTTACTAGTCACCAAGAAATAATCTTGGTATAATTTCATGATAACCACCTCGTTCACAATCAATATCTTCAAGTTTTTCTTGATTTGTATTCGTTGAAAAAAATCGTCGAAATAATTCAATAATCGTTGAACTTTTTGCTGGTTCAATTTTTGTTTGAATTAATATTTGACGAATTTTATTTAAATGAGTTTTTTCATCATTATCATCATCATCATCATTATCATTCTTGGCATCGTTATTATTATCATCCATCTCAAAATTATAGATTAATTATTATAAATCAATTTTAATTTTATATACAAAAAGAAATGAATATGAGATTAGAAGAAATTTAATGAGGAATAAGAAATACATAAAATACTGTTCACACATATCGTTGTTCGATAAAAATTCAAAAAACAACAAATAAACAAAAACAAAAGAATTCGACATTAAATAATTAGTATTGTTGTCGTTTACATCACGTAAACTCTTCGAGTTAAACAATAACAATGAATAATTTGAGATTAAATATAGAAAGACTTTTAAATATATATTGGGGTATCTTGTCCTGTTAATAAACGATAGATTTGTGTTGGCATTGTTTTCATTCGAAGCTGAAACATAAAGAAAATCACAAAATAAAGTCAAAGATTTCATTTTAAATTGAAAAAAAAAATAACGATTAGAATAATTCACTTACTTCGCCGACTGAATTTGAAAGCATACTAACAATTCTTTCATGTCGTGTAGCTACAACACTTTGTCCATTGATTTCAATAATACGATGACCAACTCGTACACCACCACGTTCAGCAATACCACCACGAAGAAGACTACATATCTAAGATGAAAGAATTATATACCATCAAGTCGACAATAATCCACTTAATCATAATGAATAAAACTTGTTAGTGTGGTCCCTTTTGGCTCCAAAAGTGAAGAACTCACGAACTCTAATTGTTATAAATTTTTAACATTGTCAGAGCATTTAAAATAAATTTATTTTTAAAAGATGTTAAATAAATGAATAATTCAAAATCATAACACTTTTTATTATTGATAGACGTCTCTAAAATTTTGTCATTTCGAAAATTTGCACATTTATTATTACTTTTCTACCAATTTATTTGATTGGTTCAGTATTATTATACTGTAAAAACTTATTTGTATTATCAAATACATCTTCAATCCATAGCTTCTTTCTCTTAATGGTAACATATCTACAATACATACAATCAGTTCAGATATTCTATGTCTGTCCTAATCAGACTCTACTAGATTAAAAATATGACCGCTCTATTGGTTAAAATCTACAATAAGATCCTTTCGCTGCATAAAATCCCTAACGCTACACTATTTAGACTAAACACTTAAAATCTACAGAGCATCGGAGTAGTCTAAGCACTGATATTACTTACGTGCTATTTCTCGTTGCTATGGAAACATATGGAATAATTTTTGGCTTTCTCTTTCCACGGTTGCTGGGCCATGGAGGGTTACTTATGTCTGTAATAGGGAGGGGAGGGGAGGGGAGAGGAGAGTCATAATACTTTGACTTAAAACTCACACTCACTGTTTTCTTCGAAAATATATGTGAGTGAAAGATAGATTTCAGAATTTCTAAAAACATAACACTCCGTCGAGTATAAGTCTAAGATGGTATTTGATATTCATAAGAAATCTAACCAATCTTTTGATTTTACTTAGAGAAAACTTTTTTTTTCTATTTTTTATTTTCAACGAAATAAATATATACAGGGCTAATCTATCCGACTCCAATGGCCAATCTAAAATTTCGGTAAATGAGGGTGCATCGACAGAATAGGGGATGATTATAGTCACATCACGCATTTTCGAATCAAATTATTAGCCGTATTGACTCGTTTTCGGCTAAAAAAACATAGTTTCAAAGGAAGAAATGGTCGTCCCTCTGTGATTTCGCCACTATTCTACCCTGCAGGATCGGGTAAAAGTTAGCAAATTTTTCTCAATCAGGGTACATAGCACGAGAAAATCTTACCCTACACGTCGCTATTATCAATGTCAAAATGTAATACAACTCGATATTTTTTGAATATCTCAAGAATAAAAGTAGCTAGAAACCTTCGATTTTCATTCTTCAACTCAACTTAGTCGAATAATTTAAATTCAATACCATTTTAATTAATCAGTGGTAAGTTGTCAAATTTCAAAGCTTTGATTAAAAGGGTTTGTGTAATGCTCATAAACGGATAGTGAGGCTTCATTATTCTATACCTTTTTTTTGTTTACTGCAATGGAATGGACTGAATTATAAACGTCGACTTTATGTAAATCGACAGAGAAATGTTTTCCTTATTGATTGACTTAATTGAAAGTTACAGTTGGTTGAGAGCTTTTGTTTTCGAAAACTTCTGATCAAAAAAGATATATCAAAATTGATCAATATATATTAAACTTATGATATCCGATGTAACTTTAAAAAAGTTGAATCTGATAATTTTCTTCGTTATCAAATACTAGAGATCACGAACTACTTTTGTTCTCCAATTATGTACGATAGAATTGAATCTATTCTATTTGTTTTACATCACTAATAATTACTTACAATTCCATTTTGTACACTAAAGCCAAGCTAGAAAAAAGAAAAGTATTTCAAATTTGTTTTTCAAAAGTTAAATATCTACTTGATATTTGATATCTGGTCGTCGTATAAGTACTTCAACAACTGGTGGACATGGAACAACAACAAGACGAACAGTTGTTAAATGTTTCATGTTCTAAATTTTGAAAAGAATTATATTAGTTTATTTACTTAACACATCCACCTCGAAATAGACTACGGTAAAAAATTAAAATATGCTGATTCTACTTCAATGAAATGAGCTAATTTTTTTCAATGGTAGAGAATAGTTCAAGTTTTTTTTCATAAGAGCAAAGTTGATAAATGTTTTGAATTATGAATACTGACCTCCATAATATGAAAATTGTTTTCTTTCGATATATACAAGGTCAAGTTTTGCTGACTTTTTTGAAGAGTGATAGGCATTTTCTCGAGAGTTTATTTATAGATTTTACAATGATTGAAGTCATTATATGAAAGTTTCAATATTTTGATTCTATATTATGTTTTGGAAAATCTAGATTTAGTAATTCCAATCACTTAGAGATCATTTAGTCGATTTTGGAGCTCTCAGAAAAATGCCTATAGTTTTTCAACAGACCAAACCAGCGATCTCAACTTTACACATGTCGAAAGAGAACAGTTTTCATATTATTGAGGTCAGTACTCATAATTCAAAGCATTTATAAACTACTTTTGATCATCAAATAAAGCTACGCTATTTAATTAAAATAGAGTCGGTATGCTCAATTTTCTTATCGTCATTCACATCGCGGTGAATGTGTTAATTCAATAGAATACTTTTATTTGTGCTTGACAATTTGATAATGGTAATCCAACCATACTAATACCATTAACTGATATTATTTGGTCACCAATATTTAATTGTCCACCTCTAATTAATCAAAAAAAAAAAAGGAAAATATGAACAAAATATTTCCTGTTAAAGCAAACCTTGCTGCCGGTCCACCTGGCATCATATTTGCAATAACAACTGTTGGTAACATTGATCCCCAACCACTTTCAACAATAACAATACCTAATGGTTCATTTTTACCTTTAGTTACAATCGCCTATGAAAAAAAAACAAGTAAAAAGAAAAAAAAACGAGTTATATTATTTCAATTTTTTTGTTGTGCTTTCAAACCTCTTTTTGACATTCTTTTTTTGCAAATCGATCTAATTCTTCAACATCAATTTCTTGTTGATCAAGAACTTCTTGATAATTAATATCACATGTAAAATTAGGATCATCAATACCATTAGCTTTTAAAAATTCAACATAAGCTACTTGAAATGCTTGACCTATTGAATGAGCAATTGATTGAGCCTAAAGAAACAAATATATAATAATTATTTCAAAAAAAAAAATAATAATAATTTTTTTGAAAATTCTCTATTTACTTCATCTGATTCAAAAACGTGACAAATCATTTTTTGATTAATTGAAACTACACGTCGTGTTGTTGTTCCATTCGAATCATCATTACTATTTGCATTATTCTCATTTTGTATATACCTGCGTTTAGCCATTAATACTACAAGATCATCAATATCAGCTAAACATGCAGAATGAATTAGATAAGTCAAAACAAAAAAACATTTTCTTAACTAACCAATATATGAAATCGATCTTAATGAATGATCCATTAAAATATCTTCTAAATCGGTATTTAAAACCATGATTTTTTCGGTTGATATAAATAAATCCACTTCAACTGATGGTTGACTTTCACCATATGGTGCTTTGATACGTTCAACAGCTTCCTGTGCTTGCATCATACGTGATATTTTTGTTGGATTTCCTTCGGCAGGCAATTGAGTTGAACCAAGATATCGACAACGAAATAAAACACCTTCGATTAATACAGATGAATTTTCTGGATCAGCAATAATTCGAGTTACAACTAATTAATAAAACATCAAATTAATTTTTTTGTCAAGAAAAAAAAAAAGAAATTTTTCACATTCATATAACACAACACTAAATTTTCATAGACATAAAATACTTACAAAAGAGAAAAAAAGTTAGTAATCGTTCTTTTAAAACTCGTGAATAAAAAGAAACATAGAACAAGAAAAAAAACAAAAAGTCTTCTAATCAATTGATATAAACGTACCTTCATGTGTTTTGGATGATTTTGAAACAGCCTATTCAAACACGAAAGAAAACAATTTCTTGATAATTTTAATTTTTTATTTCTACATACAGCATCACGAATTGCTTGATTTTTTGCATTGATTCGATGTTCAACACTAAGTAATTTATCGGTTTCTTCATCAGTATCATTATCTATTGAAAACAAAAGGAATAATATTTACTTGAAAATACATTCTATTCTAAACTCATCATATCACCACAAAAAGAAAAATATACATGCAAAACAAACCCTTTTTTTGAAGTTTTTTATCTAAATTTTCTTTTTTGTTTTTTTTTTAAACATATTATAAACAAAATAAAAAAAAAATTAAATTTACCTGTTTGAATAGTTGAAGATTCATGTGAAGTTATTTTATGTTGATCTATTTGAGTGTTAGACGAAGATACTGATGTATTATTATAGGATGATTTTGCTGCAGATATATGTTCATTATTTATTGTTTTAGTAGAATAATGTTTCTGTGTAGGAATGGATGATGAATGATTAGAATCAAATAATAAATCACTTTGAGTTGATTGATGACAACTCTTGGATTGTGTTATTATGGATGATGATTGTTCATCATTACTTATATTTTCAGAATCAGATAGACCATCTTCCAGTACAGGCATACCTGAACAAAACATACATTTTATTGAAATCACTATCGAATAATTTTGTCCTTTAGATTCATACAAAGATTGATTGTTTTCCTAACGATTTAGACAATAAGATATTTCTTTTCATAGTTACTAAGAAACTATTGTCAGTATACCAATCGGTATAATGCATGTGTTTTCGATTACGATCGAATTGCGACGCAGTTGCGCAGTAACTGTGATCGTACTGTGACCCATTATCACAATAAATTGCGATGCATTTATGCGTAATTACGATAGAAAGATTATGGCTATGCGATTTGTTTATCATAACTGTACGTAACTGCGTCGCAGTTGCTAAACAAGAGGTGACATGAGTACGATCTATACTGGTGTTTTTTTTTGTGATAACGTTGATTTATCTGAACCATGTGTACTAGTCAAGAGCTCAAAGTGGTTCTAATTATGAAATAAGTTCGTATTAGTAAATTATATATTCTGAAGACTGTTTTCTTCTCAATGAATTTGAATTCTTTCTAATAAATAATTCGAATTGAGATAGAAAACACTCTCTGTAATTATTTAGAGCTGAAACCGAAAGTCATAAGCGCTATCGGCGGTAGTGAGAACAAACGTGTGACATGAAATATTTCTGAAAGCATGTTTTTTTCAACTTATTTGAAAAAAAACTTTCTAAAGAAAAATCTATTTGTAGAGTTTCTGTAATCATATCTTATGATTTAGACAAAGAATTTCTAGAATATACAAATACTTGTGAGAATTCTGTTTTTTTTAACTTCTCTTGAGAATTTGTAATTAAGAATAGATTGTCATGCTTAACTTATACTGAAGATTGTATCTTATACTTTTTTTAAAAACTTACTAGCAGCTATATTAGATTTAATACTATCAAGTGAAATAATACTATCTGCATCATTAATTCCTCCATCATCGTCATCAGATAATAAATCTGGTGATAATCTAGATAAACCTCCATTAATTGTTTGAAGACTATGATGATAGGATTGGAATGGTTTATTAATTGATGTAGCCTTTTTTCGATTTCCATTTGTGACTAAATCAGATAATTTCATGGAATCATCGCTAATTGATGGTGAATTTTCGGAATGTTCTTTTGTTGGAGTTGTTAATATGGATGAAATATTATCTAAACGATAATGAATTACTTATTGATACTATTATTTTGTTTTAAATTCAATATCCATCTAATATCATACCTGACAAAGAAGCCTGTTCTTGTAAAAGTCGAGCTGCTACTGCCTGTTGTTGTGTATAATAAGCCGATAAAACATGTGGACCATAATGTTGTTCAATTAATAATGGATCATACGATGGATAGAATGGTGGTGGTAAGCCATTGTTTGTTGGTGGATAAGGTAAATAAAGACCCGGATGTTGATGTGCAAATGGATAAATTCCAGGAGGCCATAATGATTGTCCATAAGGATCCATAGTTGATGGTGGAATGATAGGACGATGATAATATTGTCCATTTTGTATTGATTCTTGATTAATTGAATCATTATTGATAGAATCTGTTGTCATATCACGAAAATAATGATTAGGTTTAGCGTTAGTTGATGATGTACTATCAAATAATTGAAGATCATTTTGTGTTAATTGTGAAGGTTTTGTTGTTGTTCGACGAACTTGTGTAACAATTGTTTCGAGATTTTTTTCTAATGCTGCATCAATACGTTTAGTTTCAAATGATTTCACGGATGACATTGAATTAGGTTTAGATAAATTAGGATTATTTATAGGAGATGATCGATCATATATTTGTTGATTTTCATCTAGATAAACATAATGTTAAAATGATTCTTAGAATATAAAAGACATTCTTACGAAGAATATGTTGATTCATAGGTGATGACCTATCATCTCGTTGTATTGTTGTTGATAAAGATTCGTTATTGTCTAATGTTAGATCAGTTACAGAGGATGACGATTGTTTAGAATTATTATCATTGATCTGTTTAATAAAGCAAAAAGAACAGGTGTCAATTCAAGGAAAAATCTTTTTCTTTTCATATTATTCGTATGAATACTCCCTATTTTAACCTTGAATTATTTATTGTATGGATAATATGCTTACTTAATGTTACAAACTTGTTTGTATATAGTTTTATCAGCTTTTAAAACAAAACAAAATCTATGAAACCATTATATAGACAGAGAAGTCTTATAGTTTATTTATAATGATAGATTGATAGTTGATGAAATGTTAAGAAGAAGAAGAAGAAGAAGAAGAAGAGAATACTCTTGAGTCAAACTATGATATATTATTGACATCACGATCAACACATGCAATTAGAAGGATGAATCGACTTTACACTTATGTTCTCTTTTTTGCTAGAAGGCATACGTCATTGACCCATATTCACATAGATGATTCGGATTTTAAATTATACAGAGATGGATGCTCAAGATGGAATAATCATGCAATCTTATTTTCTCGAGGGATTAAAGAATACAACGAAAAACTTCACGTGTTGATGATGATGTTTACGACGAGATTTCTTTTCCTCGTTATGTTACTTATTGATAAAGACAGTATATCTTATTCATTTTGAATCATTCAATCTTAGAACATATTAATACTAATCTGATGGTCTATCTGTTTCTTTTTCTCTCTCTGTCTTAGTTTTTTTTCTGCTTCAATCCATCTGTCAATGCACAGGAAGAAAAAAAAATCATCAGAGAATCAAACAATGGATTCTTTTTTATCAATTTATATGCTAAAAGAAAGTTCCTGATTCTGATCAAGCGGTAGAAAACGAATCACATGTGAATAACATAGAATACCAACAATGTCTTGAAAAACGGAAGTAAGATATTTCTTTTTATCAAACTAACAATAGGATAGAACAGTAGGGAAGATGGTTAGACAGATGCACAGACATGCATGTGCTCAAGGGTATATATTTATCAAATTGTCTTTAATTGATAAACACTTCGAATAGCAACAACAAAACACCAAACAAGATGAATGAGATAATAACAATAAAAGTGCGTAGGAAAAAACTGTTAACAAAATGATTTTTTATTTTTCCAAAAAAATAAAATAGAATTACCTGCGATTTTAAAGATATTGTTGTATCTTCATTATTGACTGACATCACAGATAGTTCATCATTTTCAGCAATAGCTTCTTCATTAATATTATCAATTTTAATTGTATTCTGAGAATGTAAATATTCCATTATATCAATGTTTCATTTATGTACGAGAAGAATACTATAAAATAAAATAAAAAAGTTAGTGAGTACTTTGTCTTAGTGATACATTAGATTATGATCTAAGAAAAAAAAATTGATTCTGATCATTTACATTATATACTCGTACTGAAAATGATAAATTCAATAAATTAACTTTTGACACCTACTCAATATGGCATGGCAGGAACATATATATAGATGAAAAAAAAAAGGTATATAGTTCTCTGATTGCAAAAAATAAAAGAAGACAGCATGCTACACGTGTATTATTCATTGGCCAATGATAATAATGATGAAAAAGAAAAAAAAAAAAGAAGTAAAAGAGTAGCATCAGTACCAGTAGGAAATAAAAAAGACGAAGAGAAGAATAAAAAAATAATGAGTATGAGGCGTTTTGGACTTGCAAGTCTTACTTTGTCGTAGTTTTTTTTCCTTTCTCTATACAATAATATTGATAATGATGCCATTCTGACACATTGACATTCTTTTTTTTCTACGAGTAAAAACATATATTTAAGTATATGCGTGTATGTGCACGTACACGCTATGCATTTTGTGTTTTCTATCAAAAGAGAGAAAAAAATACATCGAAATAATGAATGAAGTAAATCTGAAGAAAAGTCTCAATCGAGTTTTTACCTCAGGAAAGAAAAGAAAGGAAAAGCATAAGCAAAACGGAAGAAAGAGAATATTGGTTGCATGTTCAGTGAGTAATAGATATTCTCATTTGGACTGGATTCTATCAATATTTGTATGCTTAGAAAGAGTGAGAACCTATCTGGAGATCAATTTCAATAGCGGCATTACTATTTTTTATTTCTGATATATCCGAAAAAAGAACAATACTGTTGTGTTAATAATCCAGGCAAGAAAAAAGATATGTTTTTGAAAATCATAAAAATGCCTTTATGGCATACAATGTTTTAGCACTAAAGCCATATTTCATTGCAAAACTAACTCACCTAATCAATTTAAAATTGTTATGTTGTATTTGATTTTCATTAGAAAAATAAAAATTATTTTCATCTAAGTAAACAAAAAAAATGAAAACGATGAGAAACAAATAGAAACTTAGTCGGCTAGCATTTTTTTTGTTTATTAAATAAACAAAAGAAAAATATAGTACAAAGAATACAATTAAAAAAAGAACTAACATTAATGAGGTTTTAATATAGAATATGTCAGATTGGTTCCGGATCCGACCACATCCAGGTTCATAATCGACTCGAGGGAGTGATATTCTAAAAGTAGTAGATAATTATGACTTGATTATTATCAGATCAATGTCAAGTATGTCTGAGAAATGTGTAGGGTATGTTAGTAGCAGAATACAAATAACTGACAAAAGAATATCTATGATCTTTGGAATGATTATTAGACTTAGACTAAAAATTTTGTTAAAATTAGAATTACAATTCGAATTTGGTTATAAAATACGTTCAATAAATCGAATTCGTATCAAAAAATATTTTAAATCCAACAAATTGTATTTTGATGTACAAATTTTTGCAAAAATCTCTTGTTTTTTACCAGGATTTATAATAGCTGTATAGATTGCAATTTTATTAAGTACCAGTATAACAGATACAACAATATAAAAAATATTATTTGTGTTAAATTAAATGTTTGAAGAATATTTTCTGCTGTTAGTTGTCTTCGACCATCTCATGGATCATGTAACCAATATCCATTCTTTGTTTGTACAAATGTAGAATTTAAATGAATACGTGTTATAATCATACTTGATGATTGATCACCAGTTAAAATAAAATGAACAGGTACAATTAAATATTGATTTTCAAGTACATATTTCATATCTTTATAAGACACAAATGGATTACCAAAAATAAAAAGTGTAAAAATAAATAGAGGTATTGAATATAAATGTAAAATAGTCATTGATGCATTCATCCATCAATGTCTGTCACTTATTTGACGTTGATTAATACTTTAACTAAAGTAACTTTGACATATACTAGTTACTAAATCAATAGAATCAGCTAAATGAATGAATTGATATTCAAATGTTAAATTAGATGTTCGAAAAACTTTCTTATGAAATGTTAAACGAAGAAGTAAATATGTACGAAATTCAAAAATAAGAATAATGAGAAAAATATCAACTAATGGCATTGATATTGTTCGAGCTATTGAATAGAATTCATCATGATATGATTAAGGAATATGATTATCTAATCGAGTAGCAATTCTTTCAGCAACATCAATATAAACTTCAGGAATTTGTCCGCGAATTTCATCGTTAAATTCATACATAGGCTAAGCAAAATTCGGTATTATAGTTGATCAATGATTGATTGGGTCAAGCTCAAAATCAATTAAAAAATTAGGAGTATCAAGTGAAATATTCCTATTTACAAATGAAACAAATAATAACAATAATTTAATAGACATAATCTAAAAGGGAACAAAAAGTTTAATCTGGAAACTAAAATTTTTATTTTATGATCTTAAAAATTCATCATCCGTTTAATCGCTTCTAAACAACGCCATTTAGATGGAAAATAGAAAGGTTCAAATACATGTGGAATTGGATGAATATCATAACCACAAATACGTTCTACTGGTGCTTCGAGATTTAAGAAACATTCCTTCTAAAAAAGAAATAAGAAAAAAGAGAACATAGAGAAAAAAATCAAAGACATGTTAATCGATTTTTCTCTACATACAGAAACTGTTGCCGCAATTTCTGCTCCAACTCCACCCGTTATGGGTGCTTCATGACTTATTAATAGTCTTCCAGTTTTACTAACTGATTGACAAATTGTATCAATATCCCATGGTACGATGGTTCGTAAATCAATTAATTCACATGATATATTTTCTTTTGCTGCCATTTGTGCAACTTCTCGAAGTACATGAACTTGTGTACCCCATGAAACAAGTGTTACATCAGATCCTTCATGTATTATTTGAGCTTTTGATAATGGAATTGTATATTCTTTTATAGGAACATCTTCTTTAGCTGATCGATAAAGTATTTTTGGTTCAAAAAATATACATGGATTATCATCTTTAATACATGATAAAAGTAAACCTTTAGCTTCAATGGCACTACGTGGAATAACAACCTAAAAATTCAATATTAAATTAAATTATTAATTAGATTCATTTTTTTACTTTAAGACCAGGTGTATGCATAAATTGTGCTTCAGGTGATTGTGAATGATATAATGCACCATGTCCTACAGCGCCCCATGGTGAACGAATAGTTAATTTACCACAATTAAATAAGTTTTGTGAACGATATCGATATTTTGATGCTTCATTTACAATCTAAAACAATATCAAAATTAAAAATAATCAATGTTACACAAAAAATAATTTTACTTGATCATAAGCGGGAAAAATATAATCAGCAAATTGTATTTCAGCAATAGCTGTTGTTCCAGCCACAGCAGCACCTATTGCAAAGCCGATAATACCTTGTTCGCATAATGGTGTATTGAACACACGATCAGCACCTAAAATAATAATAATAATCGACAAATAAGAACAAAAAAAGAATTTTTTATCCAACCATATTTTGATCTTAATTCTGTTGTACACCGAAAAACACCACCAAATGCAACATCTTCGCCAAATATAACTACAAAATAAATTTCAGATAAACAGATAAAAAAGAAAAAAAATCAGCTTTTACTAGCGGTATGATCATTGCCAAGTGTAATATCAAGTGTATTTTGGATTGTTTGACATAGATTCATTTCTTTGGTAGGACCTTGAAAACAAATTTTCGATTATTCAAGAAGGAAATTAAAGAAATGCACTAACCATGAGATGGATCAGGTTGATCTTTGAAAAATGTAAAATGAGCTACATGGCGTCGTAAGAAAAACGACGAACATTTGGGGGTAGTAACGATTAAACGACGAAGAAATGAATTCATGAATGAGAAGAAAAATCTTCGAAAAAAAAATAATTAATAGAAATTAGATGTAATTTAGATTGTTATATTAAATCAAACATTTATACATATGTCTATTCACTCAGGAAGTTGAGATGAGCACAAGTAGTAGTAGAAGTAGTAGTAAAATCGTTTTTTAATACGTGCATCATCCACCAATAGGAAACTGGAAAGAACAAAGATGGCATTTGAGTTGGAACTGTACAATTTATTGTTTGTTTTCTTTATTATTAAGGATATTCTTGAATTTACTGTCGCTTTTAGACTCTGATGCCGATAGAAGTACCTACCATCCAGAAATTGAAAATTCATTAACAATTTAGATAGAATTCAAGGTATTTTACAATGAAAAGACTTGAGACACTTTCACACAACTGCACTAATGAGATTACACAGGCTAACACATATACAATACTAATGTGGATGCTCCAAACACTGAATTCAACTTGATTTTCTTGAACTTGTCAGGTTTCCAATTTCGAAACAGTAGATATGTCTTTATCAACATAGAGTAAATTTTATTTTCTATATTTTTCAAAACTCAAATATTGATGCATTGACTAGTTTATTAAATATATTGTCCATAAAATAATAATATTGAGATTTACGGTTAAAATTTAGGGTAAAAGGCCGCAAGGAATAAAATAAGACATGAGTAAAGGTTTTTATTAACTTAGTGAGCGGATTTATAATTTTATTGGGACTTGAATATGAAGAAAGCCATCATCTTTCAATTCTGTTTTCAATTGATCAACTTCACAAGTAGAAAAAAGAGTAATTTGACGATAACTATGTTCACCTAGAAAAAAACAAAGTCCATATATAGTGAATATTAATTTTTAAAGGTACTCACTCATATAATGGTGACCATCAGTTGATATCTTATTATTGACTTCGATACGTAAATCGTATCCATTAAGTGAAATTTTCATTTGATCCAATGTTGTACCTGACTTCATTTGTAAACGCATGTAAAGAATTTTTTTGCCATCAGGGCCATCAACAAGTGATGGATTCCAGGTTTTATTTTGAAGAAATTCTTCAAGTGTATACTTTCCACTTTGATTAGTGGTTGACATTGTCTAAAAGCAACAAATGAAAATCACAGAATGATACTTGTTTTTTTTAGCAATTACTTCTGAACTACGACGTTCACTAGTGCTCGACTTTTGTTGATTTAATGTATTTTGTGATGTATTGCTTGTTCCATTTATAGTTTTAGTTGATGTTGATTGTGTATCAGTACTACGTGTAATTGGTACAGAAACGGCTTGATCAGTATTGTTTGTTGTATTTGTAGTTTTAGTTAATGTTGATTGTGTATCAGTACTATGTGTAATTGGTATAGAAATAGCTTGATCAGTATTGTTTGTTGTATTTGTAGTTTTAGTTGATGTTGATTGTGTATCAGTACTATGTGTAATTGGTATAGAAACAGCTTGATCAGTCTTGCTATCGACTCCTTTTGTTACTGAAACTTGTCGTTTTTGAATTGTTATTGTGCCACCACTAGCCAAAAGTTCTGGTGAAATTTCTATTGGTAAGTTTGTCAAATCTACCAAAAAAAAATATATACTTGAAGAAAGTTATTCGAAAAACCTTACCCGAACTTGTTGATATTGTTTGTTTAGTAGTTGTTGTCGATGATGATCTATTAGCTTCAGTAATATCAATTTTTTGATTGCTTGTACTCGATAAATGATGTTCCGATGTATATGTACTACCGGTTTGAATGTTGCTACCAGTTATCATATCCGTACTTTTCAGTAATTCAGCTGCTTCTCGGGGAAGATCAGTTGAGCCACTTGATGTTGTTGTTTTTGTTGTTTTTGTTGTAGTTTTTGTAATAGATACTCGTCGAACTTGTTCACCTGCTGTTGAAGAACCAGAGACATCATTTGACGGTGATAATAAACCTTGATTATTTGATGTATTAAATTTATTTAATGAAAATGATAGACGACGTTGATCATTTTGATTGCTATTAATATTTAAACGATCAACTTGTGTTGATGTCTGAAGTGGAATTTCGACGACAAGCATATGAGCTGAAGTTATAAATGATGCCACTGAATCAACATCAGCATTAGCTGGAAGATCAAAGTTTCTTTCAAATTTTTTTTGTACAAGACGAGTTTCAGTACGTTCTTCATAAACACCTGTTATGGTTAATTTATGATTTTGAATACAGATCTAAATAAAATAAAATATAATAGAAATACAATTAACATTTTTTTTTCTTTTTCTTACTTTAATTTGATCAGGTTGAAAATTTTCAACATCAAATGTAATACGAAATTTTTCTGTATCATCAATATGTCTTTCATGTACTAATTGTTGATTTGGACGACTAAGCCAACGAATATTTTCATCTTGACCAGGTGCATAATCGAATGCATTAAACCATATCTCAGTTTTATTATTTGAACTACTTGAATTAGTACTTGTACGATGAATTGGTACGACTTGTGTAGCCATTTCTATATATTATTGATATTATGAATAACTGTGGTTTCTGCTAACGACATACATATATATATATATATTATCGCCTCCTCCTTGTCAAGTGGGTGGACAATGACAGGGTTCTACTCATCTGCAAAATAGCTTCTTTCACCCACTTTTTCTTCTATATGTGCAAAATTGTTGCTATTTGATTACTCATTGATACTTATGTTTCATGCTCTTCTTTTATGAGTGAAAAAGTGCATGTAAACAGATTAGATTTAACAGTACATATCTACTTCTAGAGATCAGTGAATTGTTTTATTTTATACATATGCATAGAAACTAGTAGATCGAAAGAATTTCAATGCTTATTTATCTACATATGAAGACAACGCATCGAAATAGAAACCAATTAAGAATGATAAATCTATCAATAAGAAGGAACTAGAACCTTCTTTTAAATGTATGACAGAAAAACCACATACTGTCTACAATATAATTGCGAGTATTTATGCATTAGTTATATAAATAGATTGATTGACATATGCTTATAAAAACTGTCTTATTTTCCAACAATAACAATTGTTAGCATTATGATAACTGATTTTCTAATGTCATACATATTTTTAAGTATTGCTTAAAACTATGCTGATAGCCATTGAATAATAATCTATGCTTAATGGAAACTATTTTAAGAGAGACGAAAATTCGATGATATAACAAATAGAAATAAGAAAATTCTCATAAATCTAAATCAGTTATTTAACTTGAATAGAAAACATTGATATTCTTTTCCAATTTATTTTATTAAATAATTTTTATTTAATCTTAAAAGTATTTTGCTGATGATGTTTTTCTTTTGACAATCGTGCTCAAAACATAATCATGCTTCTTTGGAAAAAAGATCATCAATCTTATATCGTCGAACAAATTCATTTATGGTTGAGGTTTGACCAACAAGAACTAATATTTTACGAAAAACAAAATATACATTCGATATCTTATTTTTCTTAAATCAATACATTCCGAAATGTACATTAACTCGATAATCGAATTATTTTGTGCTTTTTTTTTAAATTTAATCTGAAAATTTATTTTTTGCAAAAATGTGCTTTTTCAGATGTGTATAAGAAGAAATTATTTCTTTTGAAGTCTCCTGTGATTTTACTTAAGTTATTTACATAGTTCGACAGACAGAAGCAAAATAAGATTTTATCATTAAAGAACGAATTTTTTTTTTCTATTCTCATGAATTCATTTTGTACGATAGAACAAAGTAAATTTGAAGATTAATAAAAACCCTACTGGTTGAAAAATCGACTTTTTTTTCTCCTTTAACCTTGAAATATGAATAAACAATAAATAAACCAATGACATTTACATTGTTTCGATAAAATATGAAAGAAAAATAGAAGTGAAAAAGTAGAAATGGGTAATCGATGCACTCGTCCAAAAACGAATGATGATATTCCTCCAAATTATAAACCAATAGACCAATCCACAACGAAGAAGATCGATTTATCTAATCTGAATTTACAAGATGAAGACATTCCCAATGATATAAAAGAAGCGCTTAGAACAGAGAAATCGCTATCATTGTCAAAAAACGAAATAACAACCGATGATATTCTGAAGTTAGTCAATGTTCTTAAAACAAATGAAAATCTCACGCATCTTTATCTATCATCAATTCCGATTGGAGCTACAAATAGAGGAATTGGGTATATTGGAGACTTAATTCGAAATAATCGAAGCATCGTTCATTTATCTTTGGATAATACAAAAATAGATGATCGTGCATTTGGAATGATCATTGCTGCACTTAGCTTGAATTCACCATCTATTCAATGTCTTGATCTTCGATCAAATAAAGACGTCACAGATCATTCGGTACCATTTCTCCTTAAGATGGCTGAAAAAAATCACATATTATCTCATTGTTATTTGAATGATTGCGGACTGTCTGAAGAAGGAAAAGAAAAACTTCGAAAAGCAAAATCAATCAAATGGTATCTACGTGAAAACACTTGACATTTTTATTATTCTTATATTTTTTGTTTCATCTTTTTTTCTTACCCATCTCATTTTATTTTATATGTCATGATTAAACTTACTCAGTTTTATACCAAACATGAACAATTTTCATTCTGAATGATTTTAAAAATATAATCAATACGTGGATGTAGAACATTCGTAGACCTCAGAATTTATCTTCGTAAATTCTCAATCTATTGTCGACAATTGCACTCGAATGTGCTTTCTTGAACTAGGAGTGTCACATTTACTGTTACTTTCACTTCCCAGGGTAACAGTAAATATTTCTATGATGGAAAAAACTTTCTATTTTATGAGCGATAAATGGTTAATTTATCCTTAAAGTATTTATCGTTGCATAATTATCGCCATCTTTGCTTACCACTCGCAAGGTTAGTTTTAGCTGATACCATGTAATACTAACTGGTAAAAACAATAGTAATAAGACACTCCCATCTTGAACGTATTCTTTTCAAACTATTGGTTTTGTTGGCTGTTAGTCAAGATTCTGTTTACATAAAATTTAGTATTAGATTCTTGTTGAAAAAAACCAGATGTTGACTTTCTGATAAGGTCGATGTAGACTAATATTGGCTGATGACTCAAGAACTGTCTTGATAGTGAGATTGTTTCGTTATTGAATTCTTGTTTGATTTTTTTTCTTGTTGATTTCTGACTGGATTCTTTTGTTTTCTTTCAAAATTTCAAGATACTTGTGATATAAGTATAGCTTTGCTTAACATCAACAGAGCTATTTTCTTCAGGTTTGCTCTATTTCATTTTTAACTTAAATGAAAAACAAAAAAAGAAGTAAAAAAAGTAATTACTATCCATTCAAAAAGTCAATGGTCGTCATTGTATCATGAACACATCGTATATAGCAATAGCTCACACTTTGCTATTTTTAGTATTTGAAGAAGAACAGCTGATAACTTTATCATACCATGCAAAAATCAAATAGGCAAGTAGTGTTCAGTATAGATCAGTTCTTATTTATCATTTTTGAAAAGATACCCATATAAGTCTTTTCCATTACATTTTTACTTTCCAAGTAGTCATTTGATAAAGAAAATCAAAAATTTTTGGTCTATGCAAGACCGACCTATTATGATGATTTCGTTGCCATGTTACAAGTATTCTTCTAAGACTCTCTAAATAAGTAAACAAATTGATAGTTCGAAAATACACTGTTCCCGCATGATTCTTATGTAAAACTAACGATTTAGAAATTTTGATCTAATTTCTTCATGCAACTTCGAAAAGTAAAACAAATACCACCACTCGTTTTAATATGATCAAAACTTTCTATACCAAATTATTTCAGACACACTAGTGATTACTTGACTAATTTAGAGAGTTTCAGAAAAATACTTATAGAATGGTAACGAACTCATCAGGATAGGTCGATCTTGCATAGATGAAAAAGCTTTGATTTTCTTTATCAAATGACTACCTTGAAAGTCAATATGCAACTAGAAAATATTTATGGGCAATTGACTACTGCTTCGTTGTTTGATTTTAATTTCATTGAATGCTTGTTAAAGTTGTGTTTCCTATAGTTTTATTTGCAGTCATTATTCGGAATGATTCATATAACTAAAATACGAAAATCTAGATTTTTTAAATCTTTGGAAAAAAAGGGACGTTACATTAAATTACCTTTGAAAACACTTTGTTTTCTTTGCCAACTTTGAGCTACCCTCAAGTACAATAAACATCGAGTTCATCTAAATCGATTTTACTCTTGAATGCACAGATTACATCATGCCGATACACTTTTAAAAACAACATGAACCTTCTGGACTTTTTGTCTAATCCGTTATCGCTATGTAGTTTTCATAATATGATCGATTGCCTACGACATCATAAATATTTCTTGTTTTGTGAAGTTTTATTTGTTGTTTTCATTTTACAATTAAACGTAAATTAAACTTATGCATCCGTAAAATTATTTTCATTCTAATATTAACCAGCGTTGACATTTTATCTGTAATATGTTGCATAAAACTTCAAAAGGCATCAAATCAAATGATTACAAAATCATGTAAATCTTTAATTTTATTGAAGAAGTGTTACACGACTCTTTTTATCGTCTGCACTATTGAAACCTTTTGTATTTTCAAATTGTTTTATCATTACATTACGAGTCGTCATGGTTGAGTTGCTACGTTGTTTGATATGTATCCACAAAGTACTCTTTGCAAACCTTAGTACCACCAGTCATTGAATAACTCTGGACAAGTTACTAACGGCTATTTTTTTCGTATTATTCATCTAATAGTATGCTGACTGTATTGTGACATACACCTGTTCTTGTAATTAATGAGTGTATATAGCGGAGCGCAAAAACTCTGCACCAGACTGGCCTTCTATCCAGAGTCACAGCTAGTAAAAGTCATCTTTCTTCTCTCATTACATAACTATATCATCTTTGTCGATAAGAATTCTGTTAAATTCTACTCCTAGATTGCCTTAAGCTATAATCATTTTTACGAAATATATTAATTTAAAACAATTAATAATTTCTTTTATAGAAAATATAAAGCATCCATGAAATAGTATAAATCATGAAAATTATCTTTTCATTTTATTTTAATGTATACATTCTTCTTTTTTTGGATTATATAAATTAAAATGTTTAACAAAGTTATTTAAAATTTATTTAACAAAAAAAAAAAGAAATTATTTTTTAAACGAATATTTCAAGTAAATTATCAACTTGATTTCTACAAATCGGACATGTTTGTTTTTGAGTATTATTCCATAATTGTCTACTACATGTAACACATACACATAAATGTCTACAAGGTAATAAAACAATATTTTTTCTATCATTCCAACAAATAACACATAAACAAGAATCATTAGTTAATTCTTGTTGTAATTTTCGACGCATAAATCTTGCATAAGATGGTCTTAATGAACGTTTATCAATATTAAATTGAAATAAATAGTCATCATCATTATCATGATTAATATTTGTTACATTATTTTTCTTTATGTCAATAAATTGACGAGCTAAAAATTTTTTTAATAAATAAAAACTAATGATAACTAAACAAATGCTTATCATAATATCAATTTTATTCGATAATAATAAATTAATCATTATATCTTAAGAAAAAATTCATATGTTTAGAACAATGTATCAACATACAACACAGAACATTTTATTATTCATTAACTACAAAACGAATCATTGAATACATGAGAAAACTCCTATGCACAGGTTTTTATTCAATAGTGTTTATTTATCATGGTTATTAATATTTGTTGCATTAGTTGATGATGGCCATGTTGTAACAAATTCATCAAAAGCATGTGCAAATGTATATAATGTATAAATATTTTTCCATGAAGTTTTATTACGAGAAAGATAAATTAATTTAGACATTTTATGAATAAATGAAGACAAAAAAACAAACGATGATTTATTGTTCACGTCGATACAATGAATTGAGAAACAAAGAATAAAAGCGAAGAAAAAAAGTACATACTATTTTATTTCTATGTCGATTATGTCTCAATGGTGGACGCGCCATATTTTTAATTCTTTTTTTTTCTTTTCATTTGAATATATAAACAGTGATTTTAGATTCCAAAAATAAAACCTTTATTAAATGATAAGTACTTCGGTACATAAAGAAATCAAATGTACATTCGTAATCAATTGATTTATTACTGATATAGAAGAAAGAAAAGGAAAAACTTGTGCATGAATATTAAAATTATTATATAGATGACCGGTGCAGCAGCACTACAAAATGTAACTATGATTATTGCTAGAAAATCTTCACAGTGAAAAAGAATCATTGTTCAAATGTTAGGAAACCTGTTTAGGTACTAGTATATTTCGTCGCACGATCACTTCGTCGCAGAACATTTTGTCGCGTTCGGTTCATCGCAGAACAATTTTTTGTTTTCGTTATGTTCGTCGCAGAATAATTTCTTTCATTCTGTTCGTTGCATCCTTCTCAATTAATTCTTTTTTTTTAAATAACCAACTGGAATAAAATAAAATAAATTAAAAATTCTGAAAGATGTATACGACAACGATAAACGATTGACTATTCTAAAGGCATATGACTTTAATTGGGAAAACAGATCAATAAAAAATATTAATCAAAAGTGATCATGATAGAGCTAAAGTGAACGAAGAATAATTAGAATTGTCACACATTTAATGAGTTTCAACATAATCTAGACCAATGATAACACAGATCCAATATTTTTAATTATGGGATCACAATAAAAAAAACATGCATTGATGACATTGAAAATATATTTCATTTCTCAATCTCAATATTCACTGCTTCTCAAAATAAACGTCTCAAATGGAAAAACTCCTTTCTATAAAAGGAAACAGTGCTCCTCTATGATAGTTACCTCTACACTATAGAATTTTCAATAACGATATTTTCAATCTCATCAATGTATATTTTTATTTATCGTGGTCGTATAATTAAGAACATTTGATCAGTATTATTGTTGGTCTACATTATGTTGAAACGCATTAACTGTGTAACAATTCTAATTATTCTTCGTTCACTTTAGCTCTATCATGATCACTTTTGGTTAATATTTTTTATTGATCCGTTTTCCCAATTAAAGTCATATGCCTTAGAATAGTCAATCGTTTATCATTATCGTATACATCTTTCAGAATTTTTAATTTATTTTATTTTATTGCGATTGGTTATTTAAAAAAAAAGAATTAATTCAGAAGGATGCACACAGAACGAAAGAAATTATTCTGCGACGAACAGAACGCGACAAAATGTTCTGCGACGAAGTGATCGGTCACCTCTGTTTATCTACTATCAAAACATGACCTAATGAGAGAACAAAACTAGAGCTTTTGCTAAAATTTTTTTTTGTGCAGATCATTTTTTAATAAAGAGTACAGACACAGTTTCAATGAAAAACTTTTTCAAACAACAGGATTGAACTTGAGAATTTTGACAAACGTCCTATAGATCAGAGTTGTAACTTGTTCGGTCCGGTCGGTTCAAAATATATTTTAGATCGATGAAAACTAACTCATAGGATCATAATTGATTGGTTAATAGAAATGGCTTCAAAAAAAAAACATTCATTTTCGCTTTTGAACTCAGGTTTTTATAAACTTTCTGAAAGAAATATCGTGTTATAGCCGTTTATATTTGTCACGGTTCTCAAAGATAAATATGAACAAAGTCATGTACCCATTAACTAATTACTGAACTCTAAATCTTGAACTTTTTTGCTGAGGCTTTTCAGATAAACCTAACGATGATCCAAACCTAAATTTGACTTTTGTCAAAACATGTATCATATAAATTTAACTTAGGTAACACCGTTTTGATTGGACTTTAAAAAAAAATGAAAATTACTTTGATTAAGGGAATAAAATAGTATGGTCGAATTTTATCACATAAAAGTGATATATCCATAAAATATTTAACATCGAAAAATCTTTAGTCTATTTCTATAAAATTCAGTTATTTTCTTGAAATCACTCCCCGGGACCGAAAAAATCGAAATCAATTCAAGATCACCATAGTTTTATCATGTGTTCACCGTCTTCACCTTTAGTTAATAGGAAAATGTTTAGATCTGTGAAAAACTGTACGTAAGACTGATATATATGCCTAGCTACTGTACTGTCCAGTATAAGAAGATGTGAAGTGAAATTAGGGAATTTAAAAGTTTATTGCTTTTTCCAAAAAGTAGGAATTGCACTGTCCATGATTTCATAGAATATTAACTCTTCATAGAATTATTCTGTATGAATTTAAAGGTAATAAAAGAGAAAAGATTGTTAATAGAATGATTAGATTTCTCCATTAAAAGTTCTTTTCGTAACTGAGCTCTAATAGGCATAACTGATATTTGGTAAATGTTTATCACAGGAATAATATTAAAAAACAAATGGTACATTAATTATTTTTATTCGTATTTTTTAAAATCCAGATGCTTTCACTTTTCTTAGATGTTATCTATTTTCATTGATAACTCATTCTATTTGGTATGAGGTTCCGGAATTTCTTCAATTTGACTATCAATTAGATATGGATTAAGAAAAATTCCTATCGACTATTATGATGAGTGTAACCTACGACATATAAAGACTCTAACCAGATTAGCATCAGCTTTCACATGTATCCTATATTAATATTATTTCGTGACAACTTGCAAAATCTCACCCTACTTTCGCTAACACCCGCCCTGAAATTTTGTCAATTAGCGAACGTCTTATTGTGCATAATTCAGGCCATCCTCTTTGGTATGACTAACACATAAGCTAAAATCGAACTCTTATCATTATCATACCACAATGTAAAAAATTTTAATATATTACCAAAATATACTCTAGTTATATGATAATATGACCAACTAGTGTTATAATATTCTTTTTGATTTGTTATCAAACATCGAACATTTATTTTTTAAATCAATTTAATCTGAAATAAAATGGGAACACATATTAGACATATTTATGTTTTTATAGCAGCATGTTTTATTATTTATGACAAAAAGAAGCGTTATTTAAACAGCTACTCCTTGATTGCCAGTTAATGTTTGCACTAATGTTCCTTCTTCATTCATTTGTTTAAGAATATCCAAACCACCAATAAATTGTCCATTGACATATATTTGTGGATATGTTTGCCATGATGAATATTCTTTAAGTTTTTGTCGAACATTCTCATCTTGTAATATATCAAATGTTTTATAATCTTTTATATTAGCTTGATTTAATAGATTAATTAATTCTTTTGTAAATCCACATTTTGGTGTTTCAGGTGTACCTTTAATAAAAAGCATTAATGGTGCTTGATTAATTAAACTTTCTAAATATTTTTTCATATCTTTATCTTTATCATTTATTTTTAATTGTTTAAATTTTAATTGAAATTCACCATTTTCAATCATTTGTTTCATTATATCTAAACCACCAATTAATTCACCATCAATATATAATTGTGGATATGTATTCCAATTTGAATATATTTTTAATTGTTCACGTACATTTTGATCAGAAAGTACATCAAAATAATCATATTTTATTTTATATTCGTCAAGTATATGACATGCTTGTCGACTAAAACCACATTGTGGATCTGCTGGTGTACCTTTCATAAATAAAATAACTGATGATGATTTTAATAAATTTTTTATTTTATTTTCAACATTTATATCAGTATTAGATTTTGTTTCGACTGTTGTTGGTGTAATACCGATTTTATCGATATGATATTGAATTTTTTTTAATAAATCACTTTGATTAAAACCATCAACACGATCAATTAATTTTGTACGATGATAGAAAAGTACAGTTGGTGCTGCATTAACATTTTGTAATGTAAGAAAATCAGGAAAATGATCAGCATTTAAACGACATATAGCCAATTGTTGATTAAATTCTTCATTGCGACTTATAGCTAATAAAGCTTCATTCACTGTTTTACAAACAGGTATTTGTTCTAATTCAACATGAACAAGTAATAATTTATTAATGACAGATGATGACTTTATATATTCATCAAAATCCTTTTGTGTAGCAATTTGATGAACATCAAGACTATTTTGACTGGACATGACTTGTCTAGAAAAAAACAACAGAATTATGTAAAAAAAAAGACACTTGAAATATGATCTTATATTCTTGTTTAATTTTATTTTATATACAAAACAAAAAAAAATTAACTCAAGATAATGAAGAGCTAAGACTATTTCTTGTTCTTCTTTAGTTCAATGACGACGATTTTTTTTTGATGGTGAATGACTACGTGAACGTGATCTAAACAAATATAATTAATCAATTTATTGATTTTTATAAAAGACAAAAAGAAACACTACAAACCGTTTTCGACGTCCACGAAGACGTTTTTTAACATCCTGTGATATTGTTTTAATGTGCATAAAGTTACAAAAACCACTTCTCATACACTATTAATAATAAATATCGAACAAATATTTTTTCTTTTTATATAAAAGAAAAACCAAAAGACCTACTTCGCCTAATTCATACTGTCGACAACTAGCTTCTTTAAAATCCGTAACAGGACTAAACAATAATATTATCATATACAATAAAAATTCAATAAAATAATATTTACCTTAATTCTGCGTAGATTGGTTTTCTATCAAACCATCGTGTATTAAGATCTTCTACAGCTCGTTCGGCATCTCGTTCATAACGAAACTAAACAATCATAGTTGTTATATGGAAAAAAAAACAAAAAAAAGAAAAACTTTTTTATTTTTGTTTTTTACTTTAATATAAATGTTTCCTACAAGATGTTCGCCAAGATTGTCACAAACAGTCATTGCTTCAATTTCACCATACTAAATCAGTTACATACAAATCGTATTCACGATATAAGAGAAGAAATAAAATAGGGATGATCAAAAAAAGTACAAACATTTTTCCTAAAAAACCTGTAAACACAGAGAATTTTTTGTTTTCATATTTATCATTCTACCTTTTATATCTTTATACATATGAAGAGCATTTTGTTATAATAGAAAAGAAATGTAGAGATCCTCCTGCAAAAATGGGTCTAGAAAAATTTGAGAAAAATATTAATTAATATTGTACGTGATAGTTTGAGATGCAAGTGTCGTTGATGTCTGATTTTTCACAAAACAAGCCTGCAATAATGGATAGAAGCTTAGGCAGATCGGTGATAACAAACAAAGGAAAGAATATCAAAATTTAGCTTTATTTTCGCATTCTCTAGATTTGGATAAACATTCAACAATAGGATAAAGGGAGACTTGAAATCTTTATTTGATAAGTAGTAAACAAACATCAATCTTACCTTATCTTCAACTTCTGTATAAACTTCTTCATAAAATTCACTAAAATAGAAACATATGTATTAAATAAAATGAATCTAGAAATAGGATTTCTTTAGATCGAACAAGATTACATATGTATATAGAAGAGAAATTTATTTTTATCAAATGATGAAACTACGGAAACATTGGTACTATTTAATATTTGGTCTTCTTCTCAATTCTTTGCACAGGTATACTCTTAATTCGACGATAAATAAACTATGTGTACGACTTATTTTCTGGAAAATTATTTGTTTTAAGAGAGACACTCCATCGAGTAAGGAAGCATTTGTGCAATTCATGTATCATCATCTGTTGGCACGTACGTGTATTGCCATACCAACATATGTAGCTCTGAAAAATTATGAATTCTTGAATTCATGTACTCATCAAACTACTAAATTCTAGTACATGAAATCTAGAATTCTAGATTTTTGAAAAGTATATGTTTGCTTATGATGACACATGTACATGAGGTCATATAGTTGAACATGCTAGTAAAAGTTGTACTTATATCGACTCATATCTATTTTTTTCTATAGTTACGAACCGTTGACAAAGCTATTTATATATTTTATATTTTAGTGTAATACTACTTCAAGCAAGAAAAAGATTAATTCTGAATTTCTTGTCGAAAAGAAAAACGACTATCTCTAGTACAACAAAGTCTATACATAAAAAACAGGGATGTTAATTCAGGTTATTTATGGATATTAATATTTTTTTAGAGATACAAGTGACGAATAAATAGATTTAATAACCAGTTGAAAGCTGTCTTTAAAATTTTCATTCTGAATTAAACTTAAAATATATAAACTGTCACGCAGAGAATATGTGAAAACAATCTGCTAAACAATAGAATGACCTGTTTCATTTTGAATAATTTTAGTTTCTATGTTTTTAAGCAACAATCAGTCTTTTTCTGTTCAATATAAAGTCATTAATAAAGATATTTACTCAAAATGTTGTTGTACTTCTTCGTCTGTGTAAGTATTCCCACTAAATTGTTCTAGTAAGAAAGTAATATTAAAGATCATTATAAATGAATTGAATATTGACTTACCAAAGCCACCTTCTGGTTTTGGAATAGAATTATTATTTGGGTTTAAATAAAGATTTTTTAGAAGAATCGTCTAAAAATTAAAAAAATTAACTGCTGTCTTTTTTTTGATAAAAAGTTATTTATTATACTTGACTAAAGGTAGGTTTATTATGAACACGGGAACATCTGTAAACAAAAGAAAAAGAATTTAGACTTCAATATGTATATGAAGTTCGTACCGTTCACCATGACGACAAGCACCAATTTTAAAATAAAACGAACAATTTACTCTTAGAAAAGAAAGATATTACATATGATTAACATATAATTGAAAGACTCATTGAACTGTTTACTTGTCTTTTTCAGTACCAAAAATAGAAGCAAGATATTCAGCCATTATTGATTAAGATCTGTTTTCCGAAGAAGAATTGAGGAGCGGAAATTGATCTAAAATGCTGTTGTTATAAAAGTAAGAGAATTACATCTCATTTTTGTTCATTTTTTAAATACGAAAGATGAAAGTTACATGGTATTTAGATAAGCAGCGTTAACATCAATATAATTTTCAAACAGATTGTAGCGACAAAAGAATTAAAATAAATAAGCACATTTATGAAGTTATTATTGAAAGAAAACAAAGATAATCACAAAAATGTAAAATAGTTGATTCAAGCAAGTATTTGACAATGATATCTATTGCGAAGAGAAGAAATTGATTAGTTACACAATAAGAATAGGGATCATGTTTGAATGCTAGTGACATCTATTTAATAACGACTGTGAATAAACTGAAGTAAGCAATATTTTAGTAAAATTCATGTTTTAAGATCTATCCGATTACGAGTAAGATATCCACGTGTACTTTTTATCTGTTATTTTCAATTTTTAATAAAAACGATGGGATGAATTGCGCATTGTGTTTTATTCAATAAAAAACTGATTGATCATGTATGTGCGTTTTGATTAAGAAAAAGACTATTTTTGATTTTTCTTCATGTCATAGTGTGAAGTAGTTTTTACTAGTTTTCCCAAGCGGAAAAGCGTAGAATTCTCGAATCCTGTGGAATCCGACGAAATCTTGGAATCTCAGAGAATATTTGGGTATCCTATAGAATCTTGGGTTCTCAGTCTAAAAGTCCTTCAATGCACTACTACTAGTGTAGGAGGGTCTGTTAAAATGCAACAGTAATTAATAGAACATTCTAATAACATTTTTAATAGGTTCCTCATTCAGAATCTCTTGTTTTTAACTCTTGAAGACGCAAATTTATCTCTTTCAATATACATATTTTAGATTAAGATCAGTAAGCATACAACAGAATAGAATGTAGCTGATAAATATCAAAACGAAAATAAGAACGGCTTGAATATAAACATTTTAAAAAATTCAGCAGTAGACGAAGGATTGACGATAGAGTCACTCCTACTTAGATATAATGTCCTGTATATAAAACTAGTAAAAAGAAAAAATATTGAACATATATTCTTAAATGAAAAGTATATCACTTGCATATAGATTTCGTGACAGTCGATATTGAATAGATACAGAAGAGAAACAGATAGAGATATGAATAAAAAAGATAAAAAGATGTTATTTTTTATGTTGTCGCTGATGAGTGTTGTAAAAGGTGTAAATATGGGTGTTGGCCAAGAGAACAGTAACATTCACATCCACACGCCACCCTATTCTGTTACGATTAAAACATCATTTATTATTTATTTTTTTGATCTGTCATGTTCAATTTTTAATATAACTAATGAATGAATTATGTGTTGTTTTATTGAATAAAAAAAAACAATTGATCATGCATGTGAGTATTGGGTAGGAGAGATATTTATTAGTTTTTCTGTGATATTTTTGTATCATATTATTTTTAAAATGGAATAAATAAATTCATGACACACATTTCGGCATTTGTAATATCTCGAGAGAAGACAAGACCGTTTTTGATTATCTTCAATTAAATGATGTGAAGTAATTTTAATTAATATTCTATAGTTTAAAGTCATAGTCCATGGTTGTTCTTCATGTTTGTTTTCAACTAAAATGATTTATATTTTGGATAGTCTTCATATTTATTCTGAAGTGTAGTTATTCTTAGGAAATATCGAAGACAAAAAACTGCGTTAAGTTGATTTGAACTCAAACTCAAATCATAAATATGACCTGAAATGAAATGTTTTAAAAGACAGCGGCATCATTTTTTTTACAACTTCGACAATCTTGAAGACTCTTATGATTTAATGAACGAGTTATAGATTGTTTTGAATTTCTCAATTTTCAAATGAATTAGCACTTGGCTATATCAGCATAAGATATTAGGGGATTTCGAAGATTCGCACCTGTTAATACTGTTACGGATTGGTTTTCAAGGTGTCTACAAGCCGCTAATCCTACAGCAGAAATCTTGAAGGTTTGTGTTCACGGAACATTTAGGACATCTATTTTGTAAAAGTTCTTGACAAGTTTCTTCCTCAAGAGTTTTGAATCAATATAACATACAGTAGCATTGGAAGTCTTCTTCACTAAAATACTAAAAGACACCTATAACCTAGCTACCGACTTGCCAAAATACTGTACTGAGTTTTTTTCTTGATAAGTGTATTCATAGAAATATACACTACTCGCAAAAAAAATATAACATGTGAACTAATACTTAATAAGACTATTTACTCCTCAACAGAACTTGCCTTATATTCATTAATAAACACACAAACATGTAAGACGATCATTAATATGGATTTAGGAATCCCTAAAGCTGTTAATATAGCTTCTTGGGCGACATTATTTCATATTTCTAATTTTGTAAAGAAAGTGTTCAGATGTTGTATGGGAAAATTGAAGGGTGTGAGTGTTGGCCGTCTTGTAACCCGCATACCTATATCTACTCTCAAGTAAAAGCTGTCTCAATGTTGTCTCCAAGCTTTCGAATAATATGCTTTTCGCATCCAGTATTATTCGAATCAAGAAATGGATTGTCGCCAATAAAAGCATAATCCATTATTGCATCATCTTTTTTACGTACATGAACATGTTTGCATAAAAACATCGAGCCAATCAATATTTCTTCTTTCTTGCTAGGATATGTACTACAATAAAAAGTAGTTGTATGCTGTAAAACGAGTTTCTCTTTCTTTGCATGTGACTATTTATCATGATCAGCGATACTGTTTTTTATTTGGTTCTTTTCTGCTGGAAATATCGTCGTTTCTTTTACTTTTGACTTGTCCCACGGAGTGCAGTAAGACGTGAAGGGTATTAATGAGCAAAATATTTGGTGAAGAATTTGAAATAGTTTGATTGGATCAGCAATGTACCCCAAATGTAACTGAAGCCGATTATCTGAATCGTCAAGTCCTTCTGACTCAATTTTTCTCTCGTCTTCGTGTTGTAAACACAGTGAAGATGTATCTTGCTCATCTAGCGACAGTCGAGATGACTGACAAAATACTTCTCATTGTCAGTGGATCACTCGGCGAGAGCATAGTACTGTTAATGCATGAACAGGCACAGATTCTCAGTGTGTTTCTTTTCTGCGACGATATCTTCAAACATCGAGAATGGACAAATACATAACGAAAAATTCATGGCGTTTTCAACGTAGTCGAAGCTATTCAGCTTGATGTTAAATTACTTGTGCATCATGTCATCCCTGCAAATATCTTCACCATGCAAGACATACATCAAACATCTTTTCAAAACATTGACAGAGATCAAGCTAATTTTATGTGATTTCAGTTACTCATTGATGTTCTAGCTCGGTTACTTCAGAGTTTACAAGGAAAACAAGAATTAATTGAGGAATGTTGATGTTGTTACGCTAAAAATGAGTTTGGGACAAAGAAAATAGCTGAATCTGAGACCATGTATATGTCTGGCTAGACCATTCGATGGTATACTAGTGGTTGCTTTCTATTTCGCCTTATCCATCGAGCATTTCGCACTAGAAACATAGACAATGTTTTGAGATTTCGCTACTTTTTTCCGGACTTGCAACAACAATTAGCTCATCTTCACCAATTGCCGAGGGAATCATCATCAGTGCAAACTGTCTACCATGGTCAAGTAATCTCAGTGGACGAATTATAGAAGCTTAGAGAAAGTAAAGGCGGTATCTATTCCGCGAATACATTTCTGTCAACAACCACCATGAGTAATATATCTCTATCATTCAATACAAGTGTCTTTGTCCGCCAATATTTCGTGCTTGTTTTGTTCCAAATCCAGATTGAAAACAAGACCGATAAACAATGGAAAATACCTTTTTGCTAATATTCGCGATGTGCATTACAATTGAGATGAAAATGAAATAAATTTCAGCATGGATAGTATGCTTTGCCCACTCACAAAGATATAGCTAGTACTTTTCAGGAGTTTTCTCTCGTATGTAACGAAATAGGTGACTACAAAGATGTACTGAGCTATTTGTGACAAGCACAAAGAATCATTCTTTATTAAAGTTCTCATGATTATTTAGATCTTGTGTCAAGTTATTTAGGACTGGCTGCTGTATATGAAGATTTGAACAAATATAAGAAAGCATTGATCTATTATAAAAAAGTTCGTCGAGGATTATTAGTGAAGAATACTGAGGGTGTGGGTGTACAGCTAACAACGTCGATGTTGCACTTTTTTGTACCCACTCACATTCACACCGCACACCTGACTAATTTAAAAAGACTTTGCAATCTTATTTGCGATTATAATTTATCGAATTTCAGTTATAGTTTTAACTTGAATAAAAAAGCTCTCTTTTGAATTCTTTTCTGCGACAATAGCTTCGATACTATATTTACTTTGATTATTTTTAAATTGAAGAAAAAAAATTAATCAATCATCGTTATAATAGTGAAAAACTTATCTGGACATAAGATGTGCCTAAATTCGCTCCTCGATTTATCTATATGACGTATTATGTGTTAAACGAATTACCATATGTTACTTCCTATCGAAAGTTCTTCCTAATTGCGTATAGCATTGATAAATTTTTCTCATATTCGCAGAAAATGAAAACTCAAAAAAATTTCGTATATACTCAAAACTTTTAGGACTCAACAATTTCTTGTCTTTGTGCTATTTGCAGTGGTTCTAATGGCAAAAATATCAACAACAGTAAATATGCAGAATTGTTCTGTTGACACGAGAGACTGCTACAGTGGTACATCAACATGTAACAGATGGTGTGCAATATGTGGCTATATCTACGGTAATCATGGCATTGTTACATATGGATCGAATTGCTACTGTTATCGATAATTTAATGATTATGATAGAGCGAAGCGGATGACATAATATTCTTTTTGGAAAACTTAATTTATTTTCATTCAATAAAGTATGAATATATACATACAGGTTTCTTATCTAGATGGAATCGTTGAATAATGGATAAGATTCTTTTACAAACAATGATTTCTATTAGTGTACATTGCAAAATGCAATACACCGGATGTATTTCTTGAGTAAGTCCTGAACACAAGCAGCTATTATTAAATTGTTTTTTTCTACATTTGAAAATTTTGTATTGGGCAAAGGAATATGAATATTGATGTTAGGGACGCGCAGATGTACATGCACAGGAACATCGAACGTCACTTTCAAATCGTTTGATATTTTTCATCAGATAGATCAAGCACATTCGTTTCACAGTCGTTTTCTGGCAACAAACACCTCCCAGGTAGCCTAGGAAGTATTATTTTGTCACTTTAGCCTGTACATATTGTCCAAAACTACAGTTTATTACACCTAAATATCGTTTCCTGAACTTCATGAACTGATTGTAAGTGTGAAATTTTCATCATAGAAACCGTATTTGGGCTTTTATAACTGAAAGTGTAGATATTGATATCCATATCCCACATCCTTCTGTGCTTGAAAAATCTATGTATATTCAATGTAATTTAAAAAAAAAACCTACACGCTATATTTTATTTATATGCAATAGTAAGTATGAAAGAATATATAAATTCACAGTTTCGTATATAGTTTAGATCTGTAGTCAAAATAGGCATAGTAATTGTGTAGATAATCAAAATAAGAACTATTCGTTTTTTGAAGAATAAAAAGCACTGTCAACTTCATGACAGTGTGCTTAAAAAGATACCAACTGTACTATGATCACGATTTACAGATATAAAGTCCAGACGATTATCTCCATTAAAGTCTCCAACCGTTACATCAACTGGAGCAGAACCAGTACCAGTCGAATAAGTATTTTGTTTTCTAAATTTCCCATTACCGTATCCAAGTAGTATACCCACATTATCCGTACCAGAATTAGGAACAATAAGATCTTCTATATTATCTCCATTAAAATCACCACTAACAATTGCATAAGGTAAAGATCCACTACCAGTAGAAAAAGTGTACTTTCGTCTGAAAGTCCCATCACCATTTCCAAAAAGTATACTTGTATTGTTTCCATAATAATTAGCTGTCACAATATCTAAAAAACCGTCTCTATTAAAATCAGCAGCAACGAGTGCATATGGACCAGATTCAATATAATATGTTGTCTGTCCTGAAAATTTTCCTGTACCATCACCAAGAAAAATACCTACATAATTTCCATCACCATTACCAACGGCAATATCAAGTCTATTATCTTTATTAAAATCATTAATAACGATTAAATATGGTCCAGAATTATTACCAGTCGATAGTAGAAGTGTTTTTCTGAATGTTCCATTACCAGTGCCAAGAAATACAAGTAGAAGACCATTTTCATGATCGGTAACTATAAGATCTAAAATACTATCGTTGTTCAAATCATTAAGAGCAAGCCCTGCTGGAGTAGAACCATTTCCTGTAGAAAATGTTGTTTGTTCTGAAAAGCTTCCGTTGCCTTGTCCAAGAAATATTCCAACATTACTGGCATTCCTATTAACGACAGCGATATCCAATTGGTTATCTTTGTTTATATCACCAATAGCAATTCCATTTGTCCCAGCATTAGCTCCATTCGAAAGTGTCTTATGTTGTTTAAAACTACCATCTCCATAGCCTAGAAATATACTCGTAGTATCTCCATTGCTATTAGCAACAACAAGATCTAAGAAGTTATCGTTATTGATATCAGCAGTCTTAATAGCCATTGGTCTTGCACCAGTAACTTGAGAAATCATTGGTGTAAATGATATTCGATATATATTCGCTAAAAAACACAGAGATAAGACATATTTCAAAACATTTGAGATATATGACTGTTTAATCTAACGATAAAATACAAGCCTTTCGCCTAATATCTTGTAACACTGGCACATTAAAACTATGACAAGATCTGTATAGGTAAAACATGTAATTTTTTATTCTTTAGTTATCGATTACCATTAATTAAACTAATGCGAGAGAAATTATTAAGAAGAGATTTTGTTTGAGTGTTCTTGATAGCCATATGATGAATTCCGTTTAGTACATTGAATACTCATGAAATAAGTCATAATTTAATTAAGATAAAAGTATTCAAAACAAAAACAACTTGCACTAATATTATTTTCAAAAACTTACAGATTTCTTGATTAGGTATATAGACACTGATTAGTGAAAGAACAATAGTCATTGCCGCAGCCACACCGAATAAACACAGAATCCAAAATACAATTGATATACTATAAATAGTAAGAATAAATGCATGAAAGTCAACGAGAGATTATTTGTACTTACTTCCACATAGTACTTGAGTCTGACGACATCGTTAGTAACTATGAAGTAATTACATGAAATGTGTAAGAGAGAAAGCATATAAATGGCAATTGATAGATACCTGTAATCTTTCTAATAAAAAAATAAGGTAAGGTGTTATATAGTATCTATTTGACCATCTATTTTTCTTTTTTATGTATGATATTTTTCACCTGGCCAATCAAAATTTATGTGTGCAGTAAAATTGAGAAAAAAAATATACAATCTATTATGATTGATATTTAACTTTTCATAATAGTTATGTGCATAAGTTATGCTTACGCGTTACAGGGTTACAGAAAACATTAAGGGAACACTCAACATTATTTATTCGTTGAACTACCAATAAACTTGCCGTTGGTGCATTCAATTTTCTCACATTTCAACTACAACTCGATAAAAAAAACTCCATATGAATCAAAATCTACCCATGGTGTTACTTTAAAATGTTTCATTATCAAATATTTATTAGTATCAGTTTCTTTTTTTATTAAAAATCACTTGCTTATCAAATTGAGCTCAGTTTTGCATTTGGATTTGGATTCGAGTGTGAGTATGGTTTTAGGTCTGGAATGTGGGTCTGGCTGGAAGTGAGCTGAACACCTACATTCATACTCACACTCATACACTCAAGAGATGATTCCCACTCACACGAACAGTCCACAGTTTCATTCGAAAACTCAATCAGCATCACAAGAAATGAAAGAGTGAAGAAAACTATGAGAAATATATGCACTCTCACATGATATATATCGATGTTAATTATCAACAAATTTTAGAACGTGTGATGAATGACATAAAGAGTGAAATCAAGTATAACTATGACGTTTATTTTGACTGTATACAAGATTATGTCGTGACTCAAGCCCCCAACAGATTCCTCCTTCGAATAGTAACACTAATGTTCAACTTTTAAATCATTTGCATAGAAGACTTGTTCACAATCTTTACTTTAAGAGTGCTGACAATGATTCTTGAAAATTAACAGAGGCAGTACTTCATGTATCATTTGTTTTTTATTTATAGACAATTATAATAAAAGAAAAAATACTACGAATCAAAAGTATTAACTTCGTTTCATGAAAGTATCTTCTGATTGTTTTCTAAGAAATCATCGACTAAGTTTTGATCTATAAACCAGGAATGATAACTGGACCTAAGTATGCTGGTTGTGCATTAGTGCCGGTAATTTTCCATGTCGTCGTGTTCAATACAATGGAAACATTGTTTGCTTTTGTAATCGTTCCATTTGTACACGGAGCATCTTCTCCTGTGGCAGGCTTTTGTTTGTTGATCGGTGATTGGACTACTCTTGGGCCACCGTTCATCATATTCGTACATGCATTTGCTGGCCATGGGTTTCCTACTGTGTTATTAGTGATGATTGAATTCGAAAGTGTAATTGTTGTGCTGCAAAAGGCAAAAGCTGCGCCAAAAGCACCAGCAACATTATTGGCTACAGTTACACCAGTAAATAAACCTGACACTGGACTTGAACAGAAAACTCCAGCTCCAAGACCTGTATACGCTGCATTCTTTAACAGATTCACACCATTCAGCGTAACAGTTTTATCATTGGCTAAAAATATTCCACCGGCTCCGTCTGCAGAATTATTTGCAATGGTACTATTACGAATTGATACCATGCCACCTTGAATGTACAATCCACCAGCTAAACCACTTACATTTTTTGAAACGAAATTATTATCAACTAATACGGTATCGAATATGTTTTGTTCACTTCCATTATAAGATACACGAAAGAATGCACCACCGAATTTATTTCCTTGATTTTGGGTAAATCTTGTTCCACAAATTGTGTTATTTCGTCCTAATCCATCGAAACTTATGGCACCACCGTTGCCACCGTTTCCTGGATTTCCACCATTACCCGTAGCTTGATTTGTTTCAAAATGACTATTATATATAGTCAATCCACTGCCAAGAATACCAAGTGCTCCTCCATTCGAACATTTGTTACTACGAAAAACACTTCCGACAACCATGGTAGTACCTCCACCTATAGTCCATACCGCACCACCTGCCACATCTTGACCAACTACAGGACCAGTGTTGTTCTCGAAGCTACAACTATTGATAATTGTGGTTCCTCCATTTTTCTGTAAAATTGCACATCCACCATCGACATCTTGACAACGACCATTGATAAATCGGAGACGTTGAACAGTTAATTTCGGTGTTGAATATCGAAAATCACCACGATCAAAATTTAGTATGCGAGTCTTTCCTAATCCATTCAATGTCACAATACCTGCTCCATCAATGACTGTATCGTTCAGTTTCGATACGTTCAAAGAAGTATTAATATTAATAGTTATGTTTTGTACACTACCGCAGCTAAATGTAATAATGCCACCTTTGAGAAGAGCAGCAGACAATGCACTTTGATTACATGATGCAGATGTACCAGTGCCAACAATAGATGTTGGTTTCGAGGTATTCTGTAGGCCAATCGAAGGAGTACACACATTTCGTGGTAGTGGCCAAGATACAACTGCAGAAATCAGAATAGATAACCACAACACGGATGAAGTCAAGAATAATATATTTATCATTTTGTTTAAAAGCGAAAGACAAAAATCCAACTCTAAAGAATAGGCACAGCAAATCATTTCAATTCACAAAACGAAATATCTAAACAAGAGTGTAGGCTAGTTATGGTCTGCTCCTCAACCATATCCGCACCCTTACATCGAGCACCTTGCAGCAAAGGATTCATTTGGAAGATATGAGAATATATGGCTGAGTGTATATGATGATTTTTTAAAGCTTCGAAATGGCGCAGACCCAACTTGAGCCGAGATAGTTTGGTTTGTGTCTTGTTCGATTTCGAACCTCGTCGTAGAAAAGTCTATCAAAGATCCATCCTTCGCGAAATTATAATCACACGAACAATACTGCGCATCTCAATGGCTTTGCTTCATCGTCTAGAGGATAATTCATAATCAGTACGAAAGATTTTTTCTTATTGTCATGTTCCTAGTCTCTAGAAGAACTCTCCACAAGAAGAACTTTATCGTGCGAAACCGTCCATTGCTGAATAGAAAAGGTACACGTCTAACGGAAAAAAGAAATTAAAAAATGACTGTCGTAGGAATTAGTAGTGAAAGTAGAAACCTTTCTGATTGTTTATTTACTTCCACCGCGAGAAAATATTTGTTCTCTCTCATTAGGTATTGACGTGAAATAAACAATATTTTTGCCCAGCAAACAAAATTCAATTGACACCGATACTGCCTTTGGCAGTTGGATCAATGATCGCATGTTCGAAGTTGTGAATGGTTCGAAGTACAAGTTATAATTTCTTACTGAAAATTATTGTTGACAGAATAAATAAATGAATCTCACTAGGTAGTCATGAAGTGTTTGTGTACATGTACTATGAAAGTGCATTTATTTTTTGTGACATGTTGTGCAAGGCAAATTTTGCGTTATTACAAGTAAAAAAACATCATTCAGAGCGAAGAAATATCAAAGCCGAAGGCTGATTTCTATGCATATAAGTTTTCATAATTCGTATGATTCAATCATTTCGGTGACGTCGAATATTACTTGTTGTTTGTGAACTTAAAAATTTGTAAAATGATATTTTCTTCGACCACTGTCGAACAAGACGAAACGAATGTTGTTCAGGATTCGAGGCATCGAATTTCTCCTGTTCATGGGGATTCTTCTTTTTTTCTCATAAAAAAATATCTATTTGGTTTGATGATATATGAACTCTAGGTACTTTATAGGTACGATCGGCAATAAAACGTATTATACTCTTACTGTTGATCTCATTCATTCACGGAAGATTTTGTTTCCTTCTGCCTTTTTGTATTATTTCATGTAAAAAGTTTTGTACTTTAACAACACTGAGTTTTTAGGCGCTATGTGCTTCAAGTCCATTGAAAATTTTGAATACTCTTCCATCATAACTGTTGATTACTTGGACTAAATGTCATGTTCATAAGGAATCTTTACCATCTTCACTTCAAGTTAACTCTTAACATAATTTGTGGTGTGTGGGTGTACATGTGGATGTGAGGATTTTCTTTCTAGCTGTATACTTGCACTCGCACCCTTTCATACTCACACCCACATCCTCAGATACTTTTCACAAGTGTTTCAAGTATTTTTCAATAGTCTTAGCATATTTGTCAGTCAATCTCTATTGCCAAAGCAAAGAGAAAAAGGGCATATTTCATTATGCATTATGAGAGCAATTCAATGTTGGAGAAGACATACCCAGCTCTTTCATGATCCTGACAAACTAATAATCAGTTCAAAGATTCCAACAGACAGAATGGTTATATGCAGTATATTTACGTAGTTCTCAAGAAGTTACAGCTATGATGTCGAATCAGTCCTTGAAAGCTAACAATCATAATGTCTAGATATACGCCAATAAATTACATGAAACATATGTAGTAAAATTTAATCAGTTTTTTATGTGATGTTGTAAAATAAACTGTATTGTATATGTAGAAGAAACACATAATAAACAAGTAGAAACCTATTCTTGTTTTAAATACGCGCGATCTCGGACAAAAACTACTTGTTTATTCCCTCCGGTAAACTTGAAAGAGTTCTTCTATTTATGAAAATATGGATAAAAGCTATTAAATATCACTAAAAATTTGTATCCTGTATATAATCGAGATAATCCTAACATTTTTACTAATAACTTTTGATTGTTACTAATAAAGAACGGTCATATATAAGGAAAAAAATTCATTAAGAGGTAATCAAATTTAAGAGAAACGGATATTTTTATTTAGAAATGAAATCAAATACTTTGATTTAATTCACTATAAAACAATAAATAATAACTGAGTTTTGTTTCAATTTGATTAAATCATTTCGATGAATTTTAATTAAATAATAAAGTATTTTTATCAAGACGTAAAGATCTATAAACATGATAAAGATTTGTATCACTTGTTGAACCTTGAATTAAATTGAAAAGAAATGTTGCTAAAACTGGAGATTGAACAAATCCTCCAGCATTGGTTCCACCAACAAAATACACTTGCTACTTTTTATTCTCAGCAGTGAATTGAAGAATAATTGGCATTCCATCTGAAGTCATTGGATGAATACAGAATCTTGTTGGCAGCATTTCTGATTCACTTGCATTGATTTCGTCAGATAAATAAGAACGTATTGTTGAATAAAATAATTCAATTAATCGATTAAGATAAGCTGATTGAGCAAATCTACGTTGACCACAAAAAGCAAAAGCACCTGTTACATATAAATGTTGCTCATTATAACTTGGTGTTACATTTACAACACCGATTGGTTCTTTTTCTGCTATTTTATATCGATTTTTTTATTAAATGAACATTCGGAAGTTTTGTCCAATATCCGAGAACATCTTGAACAGCTAATGATACATTAACAAATATTCAGAGATCACATCATCACATATCGACGATCAATTTCGAGGCGGGCTTTACTAAATCTTCGGATTTCTCCAAAAAAATCTTCATTTTTAGATTTTTTTTCTTAACTTACAATTGCTCAAAATTGAAAGGCTTGAAAAGAAAGACAAAAGAACTGATAACTATTATTTTATTCAATCGATATAGCCTTTGGCAAACAGTTGTTTCTTTTCAGTTTTGTCTCAAACTATGAAAAACAATCTTGTGGATGTCGAATTGAAAATTCGAATAAAGACTAATTGCACAATTTTATGATTATCTCTCAAATTATCTAGATGACTTCGATTAGAAAGGTTTTCAAAGAAAATATTTATTTATATTACCATAATTAGAAGCAATTATAACGGCAGTCAAGAACTGCTCATTATTCATTGGGTATTCCAGAAGTAGTGGCAGTAGCACTATCATATTTTATAGACTAAATTCAAGAAAAGTGTCTCTCTCTCTCTCTCTTTGTATATATAGAGATAGTTCAAGTCTTGGTCTATGATTCTATAATATTTCATCATTCTTCAGTTGGTATAATGATGTAGGAAGTTCAATCAAAGCTATTTGCCTTAGATTTAGAAGGATCTGGAAAACTTCTGCTTCTGAATTTAATTCAGTATAGCAATATATTTTGTTTTCGATGACTAGGCTCTATGCCTATGAACAGTTGAAAGATGATATGAATAGCTTTGTGAAAGCAAAGAAGATGTTGCAGGCGTAGCATGATCCGCTGGATCTGTGACCGAACAACAACTGAAAATATTTCACAGATCCATTGTCTTATTAATAATAATTCTTATAAAAAAAATTGACTAATTGCAAGCACAAACTGATCTGATCGTGAGTCAATTTATAGCGTGGAAGTGTAAAACGCAGTTTATTTGTTAATAAAAGTTGATGCATAAATCTTCTGATGCATTTCCGCTTGTCGAACTGTCACATGTCTTAAATGAACTTTCTCACATTCTAATTGAAAATACCTATACTCATGTGAATTAATTAGAATACAAGCATATAATAAAGATAATTATAGTCATCTCGATTTATCTGTTGCCGAATTCAAAATAAAGACTAGCATTAATTAGTAAGAATGCATCATGATAGACGAAAGGTCATCGAAAAGTATCTTTAGTTCAATTAGCGTTGCAATAGTAATCAAGACCAAGAACTGAAATATGTGCCATATTTACTATGATCACCACAGTATGTACTGTATTTGAAATAAAACTGCTTATTTTTCTCCTAAAAAGTAACTGACAAGGCAGCAAATCATAAAGAGGAGAAATCGAAAAGACGATCCATCTATCCAAAAAATACTTCAAAGTGACTCTCTGAAAAAATAAATATTTTCAGAGAATCTAATCTTGATGAAATTTTCAATGAAATTATACCTCGAACCAGGCATCTCACAGTAAAAATTTCAGTTTGATAGAATGAGTCTCAAAAGAGTTAGCTTTAGATTATGGGTCAGTGTTTAGCTTTCCGTGCGTTCTAAATTTATTCGTCATTTCAAATGTTAGAAAATTCGGGTTAGTTTTAAAATTTAGTCAAGACGTGACGCTACAACTTAAGGGAGCCCTGTTTTCCTTTTTTTTTCTAGCTAGTGTTTCTAGAAAAATTCTCTGATCAAATACGGAAAACTCAGAGAACGTAGGCCTCGAATGATTATTTTTTAATAAATATTCAGGTAAAAATCGAAAAATCCGGCTCTGTTAAGTTATAAAGCTAATTTTCACCTTCATTTTGACATAAAGCCGGAAGTTTCAGCGTTTCAAATGGCGAAGAAATCTGGAACATACACGGAAATGTCAAAATCAAAAACACTATTGTGAGGAAAACGCAAAATAAGTTTCAACACTAAAATTCAAGATGTTTGTCTTCATAAACTGATATAAAAAGAATCGTCGAGTTTTTTACAATAGATAAATGATTAAATTAAAGGAGTCAAATGGATGCATATGAGGATATACGAGAAAATTTGTTTTTTCGTCTTCATATAGACATATATAGTCCACCGAGATATCAACAGCAATCACTTGTTTTTGAAAAAAAGCTATAAATTTATTTAAATCGATACACTTTATGTAGAAGAGGTGTTTTCAAATTATCTAAACTGCTTCAAAACATGTTGTTCTCATCATGATTGCGAATATGATAAAGAAAAGTTTATTAAAAACAAAAAAACAAACCGTGATTCATAGCCTATTTTACATTGCTGGAATAAGAGTGAAAAATCTTTGAATATCTATACTGCTAATATAGAAGTAGTTATGAATCGATGTTTATTACTTCTATTTCATTGTGTCGTTTGTCATGTACAAGTGTTGTATTCACTTATTATACTTAACGATGTCTGATAGCCACGCCCATTATTGCCAAAAGTCAACAGAGAAGCTTGAAAGACTTTAAAAATCAAAGTTTTTTTTAAAGAAAAAACGTTCTTTTCTGACATGTGAGAATTTAAAAATCCTATGTACTGTAGTATACTTAAACCTCATTATAAAATCAATAAACTGTAATGTATTCGAGAATGGATACTTTGGACTATTTAACGAGCTATAAATCACAAAAACGATAAATTTGACCAAACTTACCTTTTTCTGAAGGAAGAAGGAGAAATCTAAAAGGGAGGTCTCTCAGAAAGTCGATTTTTCTTCAAAGATTCAGCTTTTTTAAGGAGCACGTATTCTTAAAGCTCTGATTATCTTCTTTTCGAAAATGTATTTATTATGTATGAATGGAATATATTCGACACAGTTTTAGCGCTTTTATTCAAAGAAATTTAGAAATATAAGCAGTATTTGTGAATTTTTTGGTAGTTAACCAGAATTCGTAATGTTTCTTCTTATTTTTCAGCATTTTAAAACAACTTCCAGACAGATTGATAATGTTTTGAATCTGTTTATATGTTTTATTAAGTTTCCATAGAGTTTTTGGAAGCTTCTTTCGTATAATGACGTAGTAGATATGGATGGGTACGCATGGAAGCATTGAATACTCACATCCACATTCACATTCATTCGCCCACATCAGAATCCAGATCCATACCTACACTTGATACCCTACAGCCATACCCATGCCCTTCTATATAACTGCTACATATGACCTAAAAAACAACTAAGTCAACATTTTATGATGGTACTTATCAAACTTATGATGAATTGATGACGATAAAAACGATTTCTTCATTTTCCCCACACTGTTTCATTTTAACTGATCAAATTCAATAAATTATCTTGCCAAAACTTCAGTAACCCATAAAAATATGACATAAAAACGTCTAAAAGTTGACAGTCAACACTCGTTATCGAAGGATTCAGTTTCAATAGTAATCATAAAGAGAATTTGAAACAACAAGAAAGTATGTTTTACATCGCACGCACAATAATTCTCGTAATTATATTAGACTCGTTTACTTCGGCTATTCGAATCGGTTCGTTTAATTTACATCAATATGGTCCTAAGAAATCAGCCAATGCTACTTTGACTAATATTGTTGCTCAAATAATCAATGGTTTTGACTTGGCTGTCGTTCAAGAAATTACCGATGTGAGCTTAAAAGCGCCCAATATCCTTTACGAGGCGCTTAACAAAGTCTCACCATCGGGCGCTTATACTATGGCATTAAGTGAACGTGTTGGCGATTCAACATCAAAGGAACAGTACATTTTTTTCAATCGAGAGGCAACTTCTGGCTTGCAACTTCTTAGTGCTTATGTCTACGACGACAGTGTTTACGATTATTTCGAACGAGCACCGTAAATAATCCAAATGAATTAGTATAACTTGACAAATCACTTGTCTTCGTCATTTTCTAGGTTCATGGCCACATACAAAATCCAGCAACCGGGCAAATCCGGCATTAAAGCGTTTACCATCATGATCGATCGTTCAGAAATGTTGTTACCTTGTATCTCGTCTAAACACAAATCGAATGAAACCTACTGGTTGACATTAGTAAATAGGCAATGAATGTACATTTGCGGCCCGATGATGCCTACCAAGAGTCGATCAATATGCGCCATGTCATCGAAGATTTTATTATTCGACATCCGCAATATTTTTCTCAAACACCGACATCTCATGTCGAAGCTCTCGAACAAAATATCGTAAATCCCACAGATCAGAATAAGCCAAGTTTGAACACACAACATCCAATTTTGATTGTCGGCGATTTCAATGCGGATTGCACATACATTTCACTTGCACGACAAGATCTTCTTCGGTAAGTTTATCACGATGATGATATGAACAAAACGATAAATCTATATTATCTTTATAGAAATGTTTTCTTTGCGGATTTCAAATGGATGATCAACAATCAGGTGAAAACGAACACTCGACAAACGTGCACCTATGATCGTGTTCTTGTTAACGGAAAGGATTTCGTCAATGCGATTGTAGCACAAAGTAATACGACAGTAAACTTTGCTAAAACATTCGGCATGACATTGGAGGATGCACTTCGCATCAGTGATCATCTTCCTATCAAATTTGACATTAATTGGTAGAAGAAACTTTGACATTGTGACACCAATATAGGAGTGAGGTCTTATTAAATAAAAAGATTCGCATATTCAAATATCATATGGTCAAGTCGATTCTGATTCCGACGAATGATTCTTTTCATGAACTATTTCTCAATATTGATATATGCCGATATAGTCACTTAAACTGAAATGACAGAATAGACAATATTCTCAGATAGAATAGTGTATTTCGCTTTATGAAATACTGAATTTTCGTCAAAGAAGTTGACATCCTTGAATACCTTGACTTATCAAAAATATCTTAAACAATCGAAAAGATCAATGAGGGGCGATGGTAATGAACTCAATGTTCGATTTTCACAGGCAATGTTACGTTTCACTGAGAAATTGTGTCCTTGTGTAATTTTCTTTCGAGTCCTCTCAGACAGAATTCAAATGAAACGGTTGACTTTTCAGAACATACATGTATCGATTCGTTCGATCTCTTTCCTAAGTACAAACGATGTATTTGAGGTTGGACAAAAGGAAAAGATGAGAACGAACGAAAACAACAATGAGACTTACGATGGGACCAAAAACAAGAGAGACAATTAGAAAAACCATGAAGAACAACAAAATAATATGTATTTGTTCTTTGTCGATAAATCATCTTTCTTTATTTATTGATCGATCGAAGTCAATTTTCGAAAACTCGAATCTAATTCACCGAACGATCGACAATCCGAGGTGATCTGACAGATCCCATTGAACTTCCTTTTATTCTTTTTCGACGCTGATGAAAGTCGATAGAATCAATGATATGAAACAATGGTCTCCGTACAATAATGAGCAATCCAAGCTTTTGCCTAGTTCAGTTATATTGTTAACCGCGAAAATGTAGAGAAAATCTGGAGAAGTGGCGCGCCGAAACAGATCTTATCGAGGATTCTCGAACTTTGATTGATAACGATCAAAAATGTTAAAATGAACATTGTTTTACCTCCACTGATGCCTGTTATCCGATCTCAAAAGAATAACTGAGACAAAAGTCTAGTTATGGGAGTTGCATGTTACATCTGACATTACAAATTTCTAAAAAATAAAATGAACTGGGTGGTGACTAGAGAAGAACAGAATCAATTTGGATCTCGATTCACTAGCACTCATAAAACATGATTTACTCACCTCTAGTGACAACACTTATTTTAACATTTTGCCAGCATAATCGAAAGTCTACGATATTTTACACCATCAATCCTCTACATGTAAACAAATTTCGATTATCTTTGAATTTGACATCGAATACTAACTTGGCAAGAAGACACAAATAGTTTCGTTCAAATGAATTATGATAGGCGAGGTCAAAACTATGAAGATTTGGAGTTTCTGACGGTAGAAAATTCGATTCATAAGAACAAAAATGGATCTTATTTACTTCGAATTTTTCCAAGTCACCGTCAATGCAGCGACTAGAGTTAATATTAATGAGATTGATCCCAGTAATTTGCTACTAGATAATTCGACACGGTATTTTAGTGAATTACTGATAGGAAAAAGTGAATGAGAGATTTGAATTTCTCTTCTTTCGAAGGAACATTGTTAAATGAAGCAAAATCAAGTGAAACACGACATTGAACTTTCCTATGTAAAAAGGAACTTCGAATCAGATGTGAGCGTTCTATGGTCACTATTTTTTTACTAGAAATAACGTAGCGCATTTGTAAGGGAGTGATTATTGGATGTAGAGCAAGTATACAACATAAAGCAACTCGAATTGGCGCAGAAATCGACCTTCTACAGCAGCATTTATCTTCTTGACAGTCAGAAGGTGAGGTTGATGATGAATAGATTCATAAGCGAAATGATTAACAAGCACATTTCTCATCAATCGTTCAAACAATGCCGTGGAAGTTCGGGTGCCGATCTTCTTGTTTCCAACATCTTCATCTGTCAGTCACTCAGATTGAGATGAATTGTATTTGCTCACTGAATCATGACGCAGGAAAGGTGATAAATGCAAAAACGAAAATTGCTACAAGAAAAGCTCGATTAAGTATAATTGATACTACAAGACAAAATGCCCGGTTTTTTATTAGTCTCAGGTTGTTGACAGAGAAATTTTACCAGCTCAGGATAAAAGAATTATTAAAAACCAGTCGCGTGACACAAAGGCTCGAAATGATCAAGGTAATGAAATATTAACTAGATCCTAAAGATATCACATCGTAACCGACTAACACAATAATAAAATATCAGTATGGAAATAATGATTTTATTCATTCATAGATAGAATTTTTCTCTTTCGATTTTTCACAATTACCATGGACAATTCAAGAACAATATGACACTTAGAGAAGTGAGCGAGAGAAAACGGATCGATCATAAAACTCTACCAGTATGGATGTACAACCTGGGTATCGAATTAAATTCAGTACTTGTAATAACTAGAAAACAAAGACTTGTAGCATCTATAGTCATACCATCACAAATTTATTAGCATACTGGCAATTAATCATGTCGCTTTTGATCATGCAATTGAAGAAACGAATAAGGCCTACACTCAACCACTCTTTCTAAAGTAAATAACTAGAGGTCAATATATGAGCAGCAAATATAAGAGCGAAATGCATCTGTAAGACAGCTGGAACTTTGCATTGAAACTTTCACACATTCATTATTTTATACTAAATTAAAAAATGGTAAACATTTGAAATAAAATAATGACTCGCGAATATATGAGTCCAAATCAAATTCTTCAATCCAAAACCATGCATTTTGCCATGAAGATTTCGAATTCTCCGATCAAATGAGTCACGCATACAGTTTATGCGGTGAACGTTCTTTGGTATGGGTGGGTGTGGATGTTGATGTCAGTGTAGATGAAGAGAACAATCACAGCCATAGCCACAGACAAGTCGCACACATCTACATATCCTCTATTGAATGGTGTGAGCGTGTCTTATTCTTCATTCACACCTACATTTACATTTTGATCTAACTGTTATGATCGCTGTCTACTTCAGATGCATTTGTAAAAGGTGATCGAACAAAATAAAATTTCATAGTAAATCTTTGCTTAGATCGAACATTGTTCACAATCAAACGTTGATTAACTCCTAAAAAAGTGTAAAATAAGTTTGTAACAATATGACCTACAATTTCTTCAAAAATATTAAAGAAGTTGATAGAAAAATATTTGATTACATTAAGCTGACTTTCTTTTAATACATGAATGACTTCATTTCTAATTATTAAGAAAACATTAATTATTGCTTGTTTTTTGTCAATATTTTGATGATTCTGCAGAATCATTAAAAAACAGCAATACTCGAAAGTAACTTCAAATATGTATTCTACATCTTTCTATGACTTCAACGAATCCTTCATAAAACTAAAAATATTCTATTGCATCAAAAACTTTCTCTTTCATTGTATCATAGCATGTTTAGATGAAATAAGAAAAATAAGTCAAAAATTAAATAAATAGTTATCTGTTAATTATTTGCGTACGTTAACAAAGAGTTCACTAGTAAAAATACTAATTTGGACAATAAAATTGATTCAATGAATAATTAGTCTGAGCTTTTGTTTTGATTTAACTTGAAGATTAACACTCATTGCTCTTTATATATATAATCTTATTAATTTAAATAATTTAATAACCTATTATTAGCTTTAAGCATTAATCATTCGAAATCGTATTTTCACATAATTCTCTCGAGAAGTAAGAAAATCATAGTGGATGTACCCTGATTTTCTCTAGCTTCAATAAAAATTATTCGTTTCACTTTTAATTCTAATAGTTAGTCAATACTTTATTCGGATGAGAACTATGGAGCAGATGATATAGGTAATTCTGAACGCCTTCTCAAAAACTGAAGTTTAAAGTCTTATATCTTTCTTAGTTTTGACTATTTTTGAGAATAAAAACACTACCGTTTAGCTTGTCATATTCTCTACATACTTATCTAAAAATCTTCGAAAAATTACCTCTGAAAAGTTATTCATGCCCTCTTTTGATAGAAGTATCGCTGAGGGTGCGGGTTTGTGGTGAAATAAACAAATCACTGACACTTGTTCTTTTGTGCACCTTTCAAAACAACACATTAATCATTTAATTCGCTCCATAATAAAGTAAAGTTCATCGAAAAACGCATCTTTTTTCCATTTTGGTCTTTCGAAGATAACTACCTCTATACGAAATTCGATAATGTAAATTTTGTACACTCCACTGTACGTTACGTGGTTGAGTTTTGAAGGTCTATCACGGCGGTGTGCCATGCTGCGCAATCACGCATATCAATCCAGTTGTGATTCTTCTCCTTCTCTTTTTTTTAATGATATATATATATTGCTTTCTCTTTTGTTCTCTCGATTGTATACTGTCGCTTGCTCGTTTACGTCTGATTTTGTACGACGGAGGTAATGAAAAAATTTCACGTGTTTGATTCGGATATAAACGACATAATAAAAACTGGCAACGGCCCATTCCTATCCGTGTTAATGCCCATACAAGAATGATTAGTCGGATACAAATGAACTTGTTCCGATCTGCTATACTAATTTTCTTGCTGTTGGTCATGTGCTTCGTCTCTTATTCACACTGTTCCTGCTTATTTACTTTCACAGAAGGTATGTTTCATTGTAGTGGCGTCTGCCAAATAATCAATCACTTGCGTGATTGCTAGACATCGAGTTAAATCAAGGGAAAACCATAAATAATGCATATATTTACACGACTGAATAGAGAGAGAGATGCTGGCGATATTCGAATTTCAAAGTAACCTCAACGTTTGATATGGAATGATTCTTTCGAGAGTGCATGAGACTTAGCACCGACTTCATATGAATCGTATAAAACTTTCCGTATCACTTTGATAGAATTCATCATTCTAAGCAGAGTTGCCACATTAGAAAAAATTACAATGTTGACATAGTGTCTAGAGGGTCATAGCAATATCGAATTTTCTGAAAGAACTGGAGTATGGACTAGCTCTTCTACTGGGCGTTAGAAAATTTCAAAAATTTTACCACACATACTACTTGTTTAGCTGATTATTTTTTGTCGTGGGTGCTCTCTTCTCCCGTATTATGTTTTTTGCAAAAGGATCATTAAAACTAGCGGTTTGTGATGTCTGTTACATCTAGGATAAAGTGCAAAACCCGTCGTAAAATAAGCGAAGCAGTCTACATGGGATTGTTTTTCTAAAAAAAACACTTCCAACTTCGTTTCCCCATATTCTTTACAATGCCTAGTGAAAAATTTTAGGTTGAAAGTCACAATTAATTTTGCTTATGAGCTCATTGATCCGATTCTTATTAGAAAATATAATTTATTGAACGATAATCAGATTCATATCGATTATAACCGATTATTTAAATATTAATCATATTTGTATTTAAAATTGCTTATTGTTTTATTAATGAATATAGACTTTCACATGTCAGAATCTGATTGAGAGATTCTCTATTGACTGTAATTGATTAGCTCTACTCAATCCAATTATGAAATATGAGGTCAATGTCAATGTTGACAGCTCAGTTGCATTTATAGTATTAGATTAATCAAATTAGACGCTGATAGATGAATTTGATCTACACAGTGTAACAAAACTGTTACGCCCCTTCTGCAACTTAAAGTATAAATGACATCACAAAGTATTTTATACCAAATAAATGCTCATTGAGAACTGCATTTATGAGTGTAATTAGAGTAATTATTACTTATGAAATTATTGAAATGTCTTGAATTATATGCCAAAATGCACTCGTGCTTTACGATTTTCATTCTTTATGTACACATTTTCACAAAAATAATAGCAGATTCATAATCTCCATCAAAAATTGAATCTAGAGACATGTCATTTGTATATTTTTGACGAAAAACAAATTTTGAAAAAATTCTGTTAAATAACCGCAGACAAAAAATTTGTTGAACTGACTCAATGAGAAAAAGATTTGATGTTCTCAAAGCTGCTGAAAGAAGTGATATAAATTTCTGAAATTTTTTCATAAACATAAATTTGTGAGAAGTTTTTATTTCTAATAAATTGGAAACTCTATCATTTACAATGTAAGCTGGTGAGAGGAATGCTAGTTCTTTATAGATCCGATATTATAAAATTTGATGGCATTTGTATGCCCAAACGGACTCGTATATTGCAATTTTTGCTTTTTTTATTATATTTTTCAACAAAAACAAAATCGAGTTCGTGATCTTTGTCAAAAGCTGCGTTCACTGATATACAAATCGGGGTATTTCAGTTCAAAAAACTTTTTGAAATTTTTTTCTCTGAAGTTCCTCTCAGAATTTTTTTCAAAAAATATTTTTTCTTCAAAAATATACAAATGACATACTTATGGATTCGATTTTTCATGGAAATTACGAATCTGCTATTATTTTTTGTGAAAATATGTATATGAAGAATGAAAATCGTAAAGCACGAGTGCATTTTGGCATATAATTCAAGACATTTCAATAATTTCATAAGCAATAATTGCTCTAATTACACTCATAAATCCAGTTCTCAATGAGCATTTATTTGGTATGAAATACTTTGTGATATCATTTATACTTTAAGTTGTAGAGGGGACGTAATAGTTTCGTTACACTCGCTTTTGCATTAAGTACTGAAAAATTATCTAGCTATAGAAGTTTATGCGAACATTTTGTCTTTGATCTTCAATATCTCATTAGAATATTACATTATATCTATATATGATTTACATTTATTTGCTTGGTTAATACTGTTTGGCAAAAGTATGAATCTTTTCTACAAAATCTTCTTAAACTGAGGGTTCCAGAACATAAGTAAGACTTATGGTCTAGATACAGTTAACTTTTATTAGGCTTGTGGCCTAGTACAAAGTTTATGACATAATTAAAGTAGTGTATTGAACAATTGATTAGACTTGTTCGGGAAAATTAAAGAGTTTAAATTGGTAAATTCTACGTAGAAAATTTACACCGTCGTATGTGATTGTAGAAGTACAAATATATTAATCAATATATTGTCATAAAAGTTTTAGATGCAAGTAAGATTATAATCAATATTAATCGATTGCATTTTATTCGAAAAATCGCTGTGGTATGTGTGAGGACAAAATTTTACGTAGAGTACTGTATTTTTATTTCATTTTTAGTCAAAAAAACAGCCAAGCAATCAAAAATGAGTAAATTATTTTAATTAATTTATAATAATTGTGTTCAGTAAAAACTCAAGTTCATCCTCAACAGTATTTAACGCGCTATAATAATTCAGATAGTTCTTGTGATTTTGCTTCAGGCACTGGCATTGACTATTTCATGCAAACGTCAATTAGAAGCAGATTGACTAACCGAATCACTTGCAAGAAACAAACATTCGAGTAAGACAGACATATCATAATATATGACCGCAAATACACTTGTCTAGACTAAACTATAGACTTCTGCAAAGTGGTCACGGTCACGAGAGATCGTGACCGTGACCAAATGGCTCGTGACCGTGACCAAATAGCTCGTGATCGTGACTTAACGGTGAAAAATTTTGATATTAAAAATCTAATTTTTGTGAAAAAAAATCAAGATTTGATTGATTTATAGGTTTTCTTTGTTTTATTACTCAGGAAATCCACGAAATCAATTTAAATCTCGATTTTGTAGCACAAAAATCCAACTAGTAATCCAAAATTTCGGTGACCGTGACGTGACCGTGACTATTTTCGAAAAATCTTCGTGACTATGAACGTGACCGTGACGTGACAGGACTGAAAAATCGTGGTCAGGCAGAAGTCTACTAAACTATAAAGCGTCTTGGAAACTTTATAGGAGGCTGTCTGAAAATCTCTTGGTCGATTAGGCAGTGGAGAAGAGAATCAGATGAGTCATCACATGATCAACACTACATATCAATTACCTTAAAAAAAACAGCTATTTGTGTAAAAAGTTCAGTTTTCAGCCAATTGTCAGTAATTTACATTCAAAAATCATTGCTCGATGTACGAATTCAAACTCGCCAAATGGCATCTTCACATCGCTATTGAAATGTTTTGGAGCTTGCCTTTTAAAAGAATTACGCGGAGAGAAAATGTTAATTTCATTATTGCATAGTTCTAAATCATTACTAAACATGAATTGTCGTGATGTTTTGACTTTTTTGAACAAAATATCAAAACATTTTCCTTAGCTTCGGTTGTTATCGAGAATGACCACTGACTTGCATTTGATTGGTTAGTGGTCATTTTGACATGTTTCGTTGATTCCATCTATTGCTTTTGCATCAACAGTAACTTTCCGGTGATTATCAGTTTACTGTCTGTTAAACTCAAAACAATGTTGCTCATTGTCATTATTATTTGTGACGCCAGAAAGACTCCAAAGATTGAGAGTGAAAAGTTTCGATAAATTTTATATAACCGCGTTCATCATGACCATGTTTCATTTCATCAGATTTGTAGGTTGATGCCACGGTTATATCATTTGTCCTGAAAAAACTTTCAATTATGTTGGCAATAAGTTTCTTTTTGAAAAGTTCGTTAAGATGCTTGATCGGATCATGGCTTTTGCACTTTGTCTTTTTGATCAGTCAGGTTGTTTACGGTTGGTACTCTTTCACCTGAAAAAAATGATTTCTCATGTAACGAAAAAGCTATGTATAATACCTGATTTCAGATATCAAAAGATATCCTGTCTTTTCCTATCCAATCATTCATCACCCTCATGGCTACAGGAAGAGATAATGTAAATGAAGATGAAGATTCTGACGTGCGTCTTCTGCACGAAATGGGCTATAAACAAGAACTTTATCGTGGTTTTTCATCGTTCATGTCATTTGCCTTCTGTTTTTCTGCTGTGAATGTGTTAGCATCGATTTCAATCGGTTTTACCTATTCATTGAACACAGGTGGATCAGGTGTTGCGATTTGGGCCTGGTTTATTGGATCTTTTTTTACTATTCTTGTCGGTCTCTCATTGGCTGAAATATGTTCCGTTTATCCAAGTGCCGGATCTGTCTACCACTGGTATGTAATTGATGAGGGAGAATCCATAACTGTCGAATCCTTTTTGACTTCATATTGCGACTATGATTAGACCTTTATTACACTACGACAAGCACAAATAAGTATTGGGTCCATGGCCTGTTTGTGAAAACTTATGGCCATTTTAGTGCATTTTTAACCCATAGCAACACGGGTGCGTCCTTTTTCGTCCCTGCTCTTCCGAACGTCCGGCTATTTGTTCGGATGTTCGAAATCGACTATAGAGCATAATATTGTTTTTCCGGATGTTCGGAATGAATTTTGGCGTCTGTTTTTAACATAGAAAAGGATCCATTCATATAGTATATTTTAAGACGTTGAGTGTAGCGATCTCTTTTTGTACAGTCAGTTAGAGTTTTCTAAAGTAGTGTATAGTTCAGTACTGAACGATAGATCTTACAGATAGATAGTGTAAATGAGTAGTAAAAATAAAGATCCTCTGTTGTGCAGAGGCTAGCATCTCGAACATGATTGTCTGAGACGGTGATGACAATATAAAGCAAATACCAGAAAAGAAAAAATCAAGACATGCAGTCAAAAAACATTAGACATAATAAATTTTTTTTCTCTAATAAAAGATAATTACTCTCTCATTCTATTCATTATGTGAAAGGAAAGTGATATAGTAGAATTGTTATTATTAATACGTGTGAAATATTAAAACTTGTATAGTTATTTGTTGTATTGTGATTTTTTTTGTACAAGGTTATACTAGAAAATAAAAGAAAATAAACTATATTACAACGAACACCGGCTCTTTTCTGTTCCGAACATCCGCCACCGGCTATTACGTACACCCGTAGTTTTCATTCCGAACATCCGTCACTTTTTGTACCGAACAGCCGTCATTTTATGTTCCGAACATTCCGTATTTTTCGTTCTGAACACCTGGACGATTTTCACTCGGAACATCCGGGCTATTTCAAAACAACTGGGTTTCGGAACGGTCATCTATGTCCGATGTCCGTAAAAAAAGGGAACGAAAAGGGAGCGCCCCAGCAACACATTTTTCGAAGAAACCGAGATAATAAATTTTGAACTAAAATTTTTGCCTGTAGATAGAGCTGAAGTTCGATTTCAACATTTTTCGAAGATAAATGTATAATGTGTCATCAGTTATGAGTTAGTATCTGTGAAAGGTAGTCACAAAAATGGGTTGAATTTTTTTACTGATTCCGCTTGTTTTGATTCACTTCAACATGTTGCAAATGCTTATATCGTTCGGTTTACGACAACATTAACAAGAGCTAAATTCAATCTTTGACGCGCTTTTACAACATTGTCTTTTATAACGATGACACTAATCCGGACAATATTTTTAATTGATAATGGACGGCTGAAATAGCTGTTGTCATTATTTTCTAATCAGATTTTTCACATTTCAGATTCAATTGAACCGATTTCTCACAATACTACTCTAAAAGTTCTTCTGCCGCACACTAGTAAAAGACTACATGAGGTTTTCTGAAAGCTTGAAAAATCTAGAAAATGTAAATCTTCATCATAATTCTTAAAAATTTGCTGTACAAACAACAAATAATTAATCGTTTTGCATCGAATAAAAAGCTCTGTTTCCACAGTATTCAAAATTTGTAAAACCCCAAAATATGTGTTTAACAAAATTTTTAATTTTCTCTGACTTTTCGAAAAACATTGCTTTTTCACTGACTGCTTCATCATCTGTAAGTGTGTCTTGAAGTTTCGATTGAATACTAATCTCTAGAGGTTGTTCATTCCAATTTGATCTGAAATAAATTATTATCGATTGAGAAATCTAAAAACTCGAATCTATTTCTAAATGCCAATGAAATGAACAGAATAAGTCGATTTATAGTTATTTTCGATCACCAGGCATCAAAAAATCAATATCTGCACAATAGAATCTGACAGAACTAGGCTTCAAATTGCATAAAGATAGTGCAAGCACAATTATTTGTAGCCGAATGCTTCCTGGAACATACTTTTATATTTGTTTTGTTAATGCATAAAAATCAAAAGACCTATGAGAAAAAGTTTACACTGCAGTTTTCAAACACCATTATTCCATTTTATGTAGCTACTTTATTTCATGCTATATAAGTAGGACAGCTGTTTTAGTGCAACATTGTCTGAAATTGCACGAGGCCTTCTTTGGTAATTAAGTAATCTGATTAAATGTAACTAGAGTCCGATAAGGTAAAGGTAAAGGTATAGAGTTTTAGTTCTGTACACACCCTAGTCCCTGAATCTTCTTCATTTTTCAATTATTTAGAAAAAAATTGTCCCACATAGTATGCAGAGCAAACATTTCTCTACCAACCTATCTTTTCAGTTCTCGAAAATGTCCTTAGGAGCTGGTTCACTCTAGTTTTTCCTCAGACCAACTTCAGTATTTTACGTTTATCTCACGATGGGTGTTTGTAGAATTGCATTCATTCCAGTTGTGTAAGGCAGTATTTCTAATGACAAAGTGCGCCATATATAGTAAAGTGCGCGGAATATCTGTTTTTTTGTAAGCGCACTCTGTTTACACTCTGAGTAAAAAAAGAAGGTGCGCGGTGCGCACTATGTTCTGCATATACTGTTCTTTTTCTGATTCTAAAACTCTTCGGGAGAATCTTGTTGATATACACAAAGAAGATGATAGTTTTGAACTACAACAATCAACTTGAGTGATTCAAGACGTTGATAGTGAATGATCTGAAAATAAATATAAGATCGACAATTGTACGTATCTTCTTTTTTGTTTTTCTTCAAATAACTATTTTGAATTACTCTGGGGATTAAATAAGGACATGTTCGAAAGAACATTTTGATTCTTGTGATATTAGTCTCTTTTTCAGCTGCTTTTCATAAACATTCACTATATATAATCTATTTGAATGTCTTAACGTTGGTCGTAAGTAAAAATGTCGAAAAACCAAAATGTCGACAACAACAATAATACAAATTTCGAAGGGCAGAGATGTCGAAAATGACAGTGGGAGTAGTCATCATCTTTACTCTTACATGCTCAACTTCACACTCATTTTTGTTTTCGACATTTTTATTTGGCCAAAGTTGTGTTTGCCATTTATTTCACCTAACTTTGTTGATACAAGCGCGGCCGGAAAAAAAGCTTCATACAGAAGACATTATGCTCTTGGAAAAAATTTCATAAACTTAATGATTTAAAGAAGAAAGAAGCAACCTATTTTGCCATGAAAAAGCGTTCAAACCCTGTATTTTAACAGAGTCTCACTAGTACTTGTTAAATTGAGATTAAGGTAGAATAACTTGTGAAACTCCGTTTAAACACAGGATTGGTACGCGTTTTCATGACCAAATAGGTAGGATCTTTCTTCCTTAAATCTTTATATTCATAGGAATGTTCACATGAGATAGCTTCATTTGACATTGTTTTGTTTTCTAAATTGTACGCACTATGTACACTTTGTCCAAAATTTCAGAGTGCGGAAAAAATTTCGTCGCAAGACAAAGTGCGCAGTGCGCACTCTACATGAAGTTCTCATTAGAAACACTGGTGTAAGGGCATATTTCCAGTCATATAGCTGAGACCAATAAAATCAAACTTTATGTTTTGTTCAGTTTGATTTTAAAAGGTTTTTCAGCAGATAATCGTCCGAGCATTTTTTCTACACCCTGAAATATCTCTAACCAAAATTTCAAAATTCAAGTACTTTACTTGAATTTGTTCGAAAATTCGTTGTTTTCGATGAAAGATGCAGTAAAAAGGTAATGAATCCTTGCTCCACGAATAGACATTGAGTCTAAGCACATTTTAACTGGTAATAGTCTAATAAACACCATATCGCTGCCATATTATGGAGTCAAGCAACGTTTAATACTTGTGAATGTTCCATTGAGAAAGTTGTTGTCGAATCGTTTAGTTACCGAACGAGATTTTTCTCTAGGGCTGGCCAGCTGATGATTGCTCGCCATGCTCCATTGGCTTCCTTCATATGCGGCTGGTTCAACTTCATCGGTAATATTGCAGGTAGAAAAGAGAATACTATTCAAATGCTTAACATACTTTGTATATGAAAGGCGATGTTGCATTTTCATCCGGATTTACTATGATTCTCAACGCTGCTATTATTGTCGCTGGCAAAGATTCGTTGAGTATTGGAGCTCAAACGGGCATTGGTGTCGGGATAACATTTATATGGGCCGTGACAAATGCACTACGTATCGATCAACAAGGCTGGCTTAATAATATCGCTGTTATTCTTCAAATTAGCTCGGCAATTAGCATTGTTGTTGTTCTCCTCGTCATGGTACCTCAACGAGCTACTGCTCAAGATGTTTTCACATCCACATACAATGGTACCGGCTTTCCATTTATATACGTTTGCTTTATTGGCATCCTTCCAGCACCTTTTTCATTCTCCGGTTATGAAGGTAATATTTTTGAGAGTGAACATTCTGTGTCATCTTCGAGTTTTGTAGCCGGTGCTCATATGGCCGAAGAAACTCGGGGTGCTGACCGTGCAGGTGAGTTAACATCTGAGAAAATGATTGACTCGAAAAGCTTGCAGCCGAACTTTGTTCGACTGGGAGAATATTTTAATATCTGTTTTTCTTACAGTTCCAAAAGGAATCGTGTGGACTTGTGTATGTAGCGCTATTGTTGGCACTACTTATTTACTCGCTCTACTCTTTGTGATTCCGGATGTAGCATCATTTGTGAACAATAACAATAGTGATAATACCACGCTCAATTTAGTCGTTGCTACCTACCAAGTGGCTGTACCCCATCAAAATGCACTTGGACTGATAATTCTTCTCCTACTCAATATATACTTTGCTGGTCTGTCATCATTAACTGCAAGTAGTCGAATTGGGTAGAGAGCTGCTCTTCTCTTTTTTCTCTTTTATGCCAGGCATATTGTTTATTTCAGTTTTGCCATGGCTCGTGACGGTGTCTTCCCATTCTCGGCCTATCTTTGTTGGATCTTTGAACCGACTAAAACTCCACTAGTCAATGTGATTTTTGTTTTTGTCATCGATGCTTTACTTCTTTCACTCCAATTAATATTGTCTACTGCCTTCAACGCTATCATCGCTATTTCCACACTCGGTTATCAGATCTCCTATTTCATACCTATTTTACTTCGATGTACAGTTGCCCGACATAATTTTATGCTTGGTAAATTCAATCTAGGTCGATTCGGTCAGCCCATCGCTATTGTGTCATCAGCCTGGCTTTTTATCACATCAATTATTATGTTCTTCCCATCGAATTACCCGGTGACAGAGAAAAACATGAACTATGCTGTGGTAATCATTGGTGGTGTATCGTTGATCGCTACAATCTATTGGACTGTTTCCGCTCGTCATTGGTTTATGGGTCCCAAACGAACCAATATCGATTCCGTTCCATTGTTGCCGATTTCTGTCACTAACAGAGACAGTGAAGAGACCTTGCCATCATCCGATCTTATCCGTCCTTGATTTGAATAAATATTGATGATGCATTTAGTTAACTTACTTTAACGATAGATACTTATTCCTTTCATTAATTCTAACACTATCGCTCAAATAGAATGTTAATCACACTACGGCATCCGTATTTGAGCTGTAAACATGCTGTAATGTTACCCAACCTTCGATATTTATGCTCCTGATGTCCCCTCTGAGATATAATGTTCAGTATCTTGAATAATCATGCTTTCTCGTCACATTTACTCCCTAATATATTTTGTATCAGAAGAAAAGTTATTGAAAAAATGAAATAAATGGACTATGAAGACATGAAAATGAAGATGTTTTTAGTTTTCACTCTAGACACAAGCAAGATCGAGATTAGAAATTGAGCAGTTTCATTATTGCGATCATGACTAAAAATAGAGAACTAGAATGTAAAGTACTTATCGATGAAGAAAAAATTATAAATGATAAACGCACAAAGAAAGGTCTTCCCTTTCAACTACGCTCGATACAACATTGAATACTGCCATGGTAGATAATTTGGTCATTTCAATGTATTATTATATAGATCGATACAAAAAAAGAAGCCATGCATAATAAGCGCTAAGAATGTATTTAAAATTTTTTTTCAAAACTCTTGTAATAACTTGATATAATGAGTTTTCATGGTTGTTGATGATTCTAAATGCGTAGAATTCCGTAGCGATAAGCTATCTCCTTTTAATTTATTTGACCATGACAAAAAGCTTTGTCTAGCGCATCGAAATGTTTGACTGATTTAAAAAAAATGAAATAGGTACTTTCCAATGTATCAAACGAATTACTGTAATATTCATGTTAAATTCTTCTCAGACGCTACCAACAATGAATAAACTTTGGTAGAATAAGTACTTCACGTTCCTGAGGAAAGCAGGAAATATCTTCGATAGCAAAAATTGTCGATATTGCTTCAAGTACATTGAAAATACATAGAGCCCTATTTTCATTTTCCTTTGGCGGACTTTAAGTTGCGAATTGCAGAGCAATCAATGGATCTTTTGACGTAGACGTGAAAGATTTGAAGCTCAGCACATCTTTTGTGCTCCACGTTTATAATTGTCAAATTCAACGGTTGATAGAGTGATACCTCGATAAATAATACCGGTGAATGTACGTTGTTTCAATTCATTACGACGCATAAAAAATTTCAAGACGAATCAGTCACACAAGTGGGGACCGATGTGAGCATTCATTGATGAATTTACTAAATGTTTATTGAGTGGGCAATATAGAATAGGATTGTCACTTATGTACAATGTGATAAGTGGTTCGATTGAATTAGAATATTGTGCTTCATTTATGAATTTCATTGTTAATTAATAATCACTGGAATTGGACAAATTATGTTCAAGAAATTGTTTAAAATCAGTATGTTTGTCTAAATTCAATGCATCGATATGATAATCGTCACTTTCCAGAAAGTTACGAATTTTTTGAATGTACCAATTATAAAATTTTAGCCACATCGCCAATGCCTGTTGATTAACCGAATGTTTCGAAATGTCATCGTTCGTTTGAAAATCATGTACATAATCAAACTTAACGTGAACGTTTGTACTATCGTTATACTTCAACGCAACATATATTTCTACAGAATGAGCTGTCCTTTCATCATGAAAGCGATCTGATGAATCTGGCCTATGCAACAGTTGTTGCATTTCAGGTGTTTTCGCTTTGTCATATGCGATGTTTCCAAAAACATTCAGTGTATATCGACAAGAGTTTCGTTCAAGTAAAATTTTCACGATCTCTATATGGTTTTAGAATATTGCTGTATGAAGTGGTGTACTACCGTTCGGTTGAAGTGCATTTAATTCCTCAATCGATCGAGACTCAGGAGTATCGAGGATTTGACGTACACGTTCGATTTCGCCATTATAATAAAGGAAATAGAAATCCGATGCTTTTCCTGGAATGTATTGTCTTCATTGTACTTCTTTGTTTTTGGAGGCCATCATAACTGCAAAAGAATTTGCTCGTTCGTTTCTGTTTTTTATAGCATTGAATAATGAATGAATCGCTTGCATTTTTAATCACATGTAATGGAATATCTGAAGAAACAAAAACTATACCCATCGATTACAACTCTGGTCTTTCACAAAATTAAATACAGCATCAGAACACAAAAATGGTCGAACCATACTTTTTTGATGAAGTTTTCAGACGAGACGACTCAACTACAATGACCAAATTGTTAGCTACGATGACTTCCTAGGTTTTTGTATAGTTTTGGGTTGTTTCATTCTAATCTGGATTTCTTTCCGTCAAGAACGATCGATAATAAGTTCTAAACTGTAGATATTTAAAAAATATGTTTCTCCTGGATATTCTCAGCATTGACCGCTTTGCAACTTTCTACAGCTATTTATATTTCTCACTTGGACAAAAGAATTTTGAAGCTTGATTGAGAAACCACGGTGCTGGAGTCAAAATAAACAAAAAAAATCCACAGCTGCAAAAGACACACGTCCTTGATGATATACTGTATTCTGACTCTAGTATCCTTATTTCTCAAGCATAGCTGATAACTCTTTCACCAACATAACCAATTAATACAGACAGCTCTGAAAGTCTAACAAGCGATGAAAATCTCAAAATCTTTTCATTGACTACTGAAAGAAATATACAATATTTTTCCCAAAAAGTTTTTGAAAAATCTCACAATTCCAAGGTCCATAATCATCCAACGAGTTCTCAATTATATTAGTGAACTCTATCTTCAACGGGCTTGCAAACAGTAAAATAATCATTGCAGAGGCGTGCGTAGTTTGTGCTCAACCTACCTGAAAAAGCATTTTTTCTAATGCTATATATAAAAACAAAAGGTTGGATCACCTTTGATTTTTTTTATTGAAGGTGACAGAAATTTGAACATGTCGATTACGGTTTGTGGTAGTCTAGTAAATTTGTCAACAAGTTAGTTTATGCCTTCTGGCAACGACTGTGAGAAATATTTCGAGATTTCATCATCGTACTCAACGTGTCTTCAAACTGTTTTACATTTCTGCAATATATTAACTGCACTAAAAACTGTTTCTGCATTGATTAATTCAAAAGGTCATAATGCACTTCGATCTGTGGATGTGAGTATGTGCGTAATAGTGAAGATAAGTTCCTCACCCTCACTCGCATTCATACCCATCTACACAACGATGCCGACGCTGACACCTTACAAAAATATTGTTGATATGCTTGTATGTATTTATTTGTGAGAATTTTGACACTCTTCTTGACATTTTTATAACACTTGTACGTGATTCATGTATTTTTTTTTATTGATCTTTATCGGCATAATTGAAAAATGACAAGAATGTTAATTTGAAGATAGAAATCACTTAGACAGATTTTGCAGGAATAGGAACGTCTACCTGACTATTCCAATGTCTATTTAAAAAAGTTACAATACTATTAGCCACTTCTTCAGGTTTGTCGATAGCCATGAGATGGCCGCAATCATCGAAAATAATCACTTCTGACCTTGGTATTAATTTTGAAAAGTATTTTGCACCGTCAGCAGTATATAACTGTAAGAGTAATTAAATTTTTAACCTTTTGTAAGATATTTTTTCGTAGGGAAGCTTACTTGGTCTTCGCGACCCCATAGAATCAACACTGGACAAGTGATTTGATTGAGCTGTTGGTATCGATGGTCAAGATATGGATAGTCGTATTTGAGAAGCGATTTTAGAACTTGATGTGATTCAAATAATTCTTATTGTACAAAAGATTTTTAAAATTTGATAATTACCGTTCTTTTGTTCTTCGAGTAATTGAAGTCGTAAATAAAGAAATCCATTGAGAAGCGGTCTAGGCAAACCGACTGGTTTTACTGCTAAAGAATGTATCGTATCATAGAGTTGTTCTGTTGTTTCTGGAAGAATTATTTCATAACTGCCCTGTCGTAAATGTTTCATTCGACCAGTTTCACACTGTTCGTCAGCTAAAATATTGAAAGTGAATGTAAATTATGTGTATCGTATGTTGTGAAAACTCACCAGGTGGTGCGAGCAAACTAATCAAGCTTACATAATTTGGATACTTGATCGCAAACATGGATACCACGGCACCACCCATTGATGCACCAATTATAAACAGCGACTCAGTTAAGTTCATTTTGTCAAAAAACTAGAAGTACACATGTTCTGTAGAATGTCATTAAAAATAAAAAATTATGATTTACCAATTTGAGTTTTTCAACAAATTTATCAATCGTATAGAACTCTTCTTTCATACCAATTGTTTCTCCATGAGCAGGTAAATCTACTGTAATACAATGATAATTGTTTGGAATATTCTAAATAAAATAAGAGCTATTTTTATATATAACACATGAATATTGATAAAAGATTCGATTTACTTTAACGATTGGTAGCCATGCTTCTTTGTTCGATGTAAGTCCATGAACAAATACAATGGTCGGTTGTCCATCTATTTTCGAACCCCTTTCACAATAACTGAACATACTCGTTGCATCATCATTAATCGATAGATACTTCTTTTGCAGACCAGCACGAAAAGTAGTGAGTCTTAATTGACAGTTTTCTGTGATTAGTTTCACCTACATTTTCTATTATTTTTCTGTTACTTACTTATAATAGCATCGCGTAAGCCAGGTCTGCCTATAAAAATCAATAGAAATTCAAATCATAACTTTTATGAATCTTTTCAACTAAAGATATTTCCTTTACATGTCTCGACTGTCCTTTGTTAATGTTTATGGATTGGTTCTTTCTCGTACCTAATACAAATGAGAGCTGAAAAAGGAGAACACAACGGTGTGTTTTTTATCACAATTCATCTCACATAGTCAAAATCATATCTGTCACGGTAAGAATGATAGTTGTGGGCCGCAATCATTTACATTAAATACGTTGAATATTTTCACCTACACTACCATAACTGATGAAAGTAATTAGGTTGCAAATTTGTTTCTTAATTAATTTCGTTTGAAGTTTTCGACTTCATTACTGTGATTCATTAAAGCAATTAAGTTTGAAGTTTCTACACCAATTGATTGCATTCAAAATTTTCACCTACATCACTGTAATTGGCGAAAATAATTAAGTTGCAAACTTGTATCTAAACTAATTGCGTTTGAAGTTGTCAACTTCATTATTGTGCTTGATTAAAGTTATTAAATTGGAAATTCATACCTCAATGAATTACGTTGGAAGTCAGCAACTTGCCTACTGTGATCGTTCAGAAATAATTGACGAGCCATCTTTTTCTCGACAATAAAATGTTTTGTCGATTTTCAGTATCTTGTTTCGTAAGAGACACTAAAATGTCCGCTTTTGAATACTATATGAAGCATAAGGCATTGCAAGCCGCGATCGAAAGTTACTGTTGAAGAGCATAGCCAGAAAAGTAACTCCACACCCCCCAATCGCACAGATCGCAGCAGATATATCACTATCTTTCACATTCTGCGACAGTTTCGAGTAATTTTTCTCACGACCAAGGAACCAACAAGTGTCAGAAACGTATTTAAACGGACTAAAACTAAAAGAAGAGATGGTTTTTCTCTAATCAACAAGAACTACAATTGTGCATAAAAGACGACCATTTTTTTTTCTTTTTTGTAGATTTATATGCGCTTTCGACAACGTGTGACTGCAAAGAGTCGTTCACAGCTTGTGACGATTTGAGAGCATTTTGACCTGCTAGTCTTTGGCTCACGAAAATACTGTGATAGACGTTATTAGGTTTTGTCCGTCTTCAGTGAAGTATCTTCGTCATAGTCCGTATTTTAATTCCGTAGAAATTTGCCTGAAAGCTTTTCTATATGATTAGCATTGGTAGTCAATGCAAGTCGATTGAAGTTGCATGTAAAGTGATTATTTATGCACACATCTGAACAACGAACTTTTACTTTTTCGATGAATAAAGATAAAATTCGTGAAGCTGTTCTTGGTGAGACCAATATGACTTTTGAGGGCGAACCATTTATATGTCACTCTGCGTATGAGCAGCTTCCGTTGAACGGTCGACATTGGTCGGTAGTGGTTAGTGAGGCTCGTGCAGTTGTACTCATTGTTTATGATTCAGATGAACATTGTGAGCGATATAATCATGCTGCTCGATTCTTCAATGAACAATGGTTGGGATGTGTAACCTTCGACTTATGAGGTCATAACTCTTCGAGTGATGCATGTGACTACTTTCCTCACATCGATGCTGTACTTGATGATCTCGAATGTATTATTCAATACATTCGTATTCGACTTTATCCTGATATTCCAGTCGTCATCTATTCCCGTGGGACAGGATATGCGTTATGCCTAATTCATGGTATTCAACGGCATGAAATGCCTCTAGATTGTCAGACTATAATTGTAAGCATACAACCGACATGTCTTAGAAAACGTCCTTCAACAATACAACTCTTCTTTGTGCGTATGTTGACTAATTTGAATCCTCACTTACGCTTACCTATTGAGGGCAAATATACAAATGTCTATATGAACGATCCGATTGTTGTGGAAGTTTATCGCAAGGATACACATGTTCATGATCGGTGATCAGCAGCGACTGTTACTATTCTGATGAAAGTCGAACAGGTTTTTTGAAAAAAAAAGATTTTTATGCATCATGCCCAATATTGATTCAGCATGGAAGTGCTTACAGAATCACACCAGTTAATTGCATTCGGAAGTAGATGTATGAACGTGTTAGATGTGACGTAACATACAAGGACTGGTCAGAACATTACTGTGAACTACATAATGATTTTGGCATATGCAGTCAAATTGATACAGAAGAAATTAAATGTTTGATTGGACTACTGTAGTATTTTACATTTTACATTTTTAACTAATGAAACTATCAACGTGGTGTGTAGATTGAACACTAAATTACTCTAAAAATTCAAATTGGCAATTTAAAACAGCTTAGTGTTGGATCAAGCTTCAAGTTGTATATTCTTACTAACCATTTTTGAGAAAAGAAAAGCGAGTCTACGCTGAACACCATTCCAGTCTAGGATTATGTGATCAATACTATCTCTTACTTTGAATTTAGCTTAATGTAAAAAGGCTAGGAATTTCGAGTAAAGACAGGAGTGCGAGTGAATCAATGAAAGTAGTTGAGTGTATGGGTATGGGTGTTTTTCTACTGTTTACTCAAACTTATCCTCATGCCTGCCATCATCCCACCCCTATGGTATGAGCAGAATCAAGTTTGAAATTAACGCAGTGACAGCAAGCTGTATCATGGTGAAATTTTTCTAAAACCAAACTAGATCTTAGTCTTCTTCAGTTGCATAGTTTGCTGACGAACAAGGAGAGTTAAATTGTTCTGTGGATTAGAGAACGGATGCTCTTCGAAATTCATCGAAGACTTGATATAATTTTGGATGCATCTCTTCAATCGACTTCTCTTCCTCAATGCCATTAATAATGCTGATTTCAAGCAGATATGTACGCAAAAATTTGTCTCTACCAAGGAATTCATTCAATTCAATCGGCTGCCTACTTTGTGAAGAATATCCACTCCAAACGAAACTAGCCATGAAAAAAAAATTATAAAAGCTTGTGCTTGAACGCCGAATTTTAGAGAAAAAAAACGATATTTTTGCGTTTAAATGCATCATGTTCTATTTTCAACGCGTCGGAACGCATTCTTTTCAATTCACAATGCATTGAAACGCATCGTTTTAATTTGCAACGCGTTTTTTCAACTTAAAACGTCAACTAAAAACAACGTTTGAACGCGTGATAAGAAAACGCATTTTCGTCTCCAAGAAACGCTATCAAAAACATCATTCGAACGAGTTTTTTCTGACATGTATTTAAATACATTTTATAAGTCAAAAAAGAAATCTTCTTAAACAAACGCGCTAAAACGCGTTCCTTTTGCTGAGTATGGCTTAAAAAATTAGTTTTTTTTATAAACGCGTTGAAGCGCTATGTTTTTAATGCATTTTTTCCTAGAGAAAACGGATATTCTAGAGATGCGTTGAAACGAAATATTGAATTTATGTGGTTTGAGTAAAAGGATGTGGGTGTAGTTAAAGGCAAGAGTAAAACCCACAGTCACACCCATAGCATATACAATATTCTGGTCATAACCCTGATAGATTTTTTTTTACAAAGCGGTTAATAGATATATATATATATATATCATTGAATCTTTCTACATCTTAAACAAGATGGCTTCTACTTGAGTATAAAAGATTAAGTCTATATTCTTCTCGTATAACAGTGGTTAAATCGAGAAAAAAAATAAAGTGACAGTGCCTATATGCCTATCGCATCTTCAGTCTACTTTAATACAATACAATCGTTTCTTTTTCTTTTCAATACTGTCTTCGTGTATAGTCCGTCAATGAGTTGGATATATTGTTCTTTATGAAGCGAACAACAATAACCCGTTTAGAAATTAACCGAGATTCACGTAATTATTCTTTGAGATATTTTTAATTCCTCACTTCTTGTGAGCAAAATGTCATTCATAACTTCAGAGCGATGTGTTGAGCGTAGTATTTTTGAGACTTCTCGTTTACCCTATATCATCACATAATTTCCGAAAGGTTTAGTTAACGCATCGTATTTTAATATACCTAATAATTCTGTTGGGTGTTTTTTTTTATATATTTTTTTTATTTTTAAATATCTTAGAAGGAGTTTTTTGAATAGTTTCACTTATTCATTAAAACAAAACATATAATTTTTGTATAGATGGCACCACCATTCGGCTTGATTATATGTGTTTCTCAGAATTGATTCAGTATCACTAAAATAATTTTGAATTTATACATAGAAAAAAAAGAGATTTTCTTGCAAAAAAATTATGCCATGAAAGTGTTATGTTAGTTTTTGATTGTCCATTATTAAATTACCAAGTTATTTATTCTTTGAGATCGAATTGAATTTTCGCTGAATAATTTTTTCCGTAATCCTTTTTTATCTTACAAAACCTCTTGATGTCCTAATCCTGATATATTCTTCTGCTCTTATACTCTAACTAATATCCCCTTATCGTCTCGTTTTTCCTATCTTGACTATTATTTCTTCATCCTTTCGCGTTAATCCTTTCTACTATCAAATTACCCTTCCTTTTATTCTATTCTAATTATTATTTCTTCATCATTTCGTCTGTTTTACTCTCGCTATTATTCAATCATTCTTCCCTGTGTTTTACCACAACCATTGTCCCTTCACCTCTTTGTCTGTTTTTCTCTAACCTCTATTATCTTGCCTCTTTGTTTGTTTTGTCCAAACTTTTATCCACGTGTTCTTTCGTTCGATTTACTTTGAGTATACCCTTCTCCTTTTTTGTAGTAGTATTACAGATATAGGTGTAGCCTGCTTTTATCTAGTCCTTGAAAAGTCACCATAAATTATACTTTTGCTTCTTTCCTTTCAACGTTACTTGTTTTACACATTTTACCCTAAATATGTATCTCATTCATTCGCATCAATCTACTTGGCATTTCTTCATAACTTCATTCACCAGATTTACGACATTTTTCCTAGAGAAATGTCGCCGTTATGGTGCAAGAAGTGGAAATACTTAATATACTCTAATATCTCTTCCTATTTAGTTTTATAATGAAATCTTGCGTTAGGTTGTTGTAGGTATTGATAATATAGGATTCATTTCTTACTTGTGGTTAGCATTTTTTTCGATAGAAGAAGATATTAGAGTATGTTAAATATTTGGACTTTTTGCATCGTAACCACGATACTTTAGAAAAATTTCATAAATCTAGAGAACGAAGTTATTGAGAAATGTTAAGTAGAGTAATGTGAATGAATTAAATACATATTTTGAGTAGAATATGTGAAACAGCTGGTGTTGAGAGGAAGAAAAGAAAAGTATACAATTTAAACGCTTTAACATAGGAAGGAGTATTGTTTTATATGGATACAACGCGTCATAGTGGACGCGTTTTGGCTGATATGTAGCCGTTTTTACCGATAAAATGATGCGTTTGAACGCGTTTTGAAACCTGCGTTTAACTTCTAGCGAAAACATATGAACATAAAGATAAACGCGTTGGAACGTAACCTTTTAAAATAAAGTTTTCGTGGGTGGGATAAAAGTGTCCATAGTCTAGAATGTGGAGGTTTTTATATACAGAGATTTTACTATATATGCTATATGAGACATGACATTGGTTAGAGTTGATTCCAAGTTCGATGGTGCATAAGATTCTTGTTTCCATGATCTGTCAATACTAATATCACGTGTTCGTATTATTTGCGTGACATGATTACTACAAGTGATGCGATTTTTTCGGATTGAATTTAAGTTTTCTATTTATCTCACTATGAAAATGACACTATTCTTGAAATAAAAACTGCAAGGTTTTCATGAGAGAAATCATCCAGATGATTTTCGATGGCGTGAAACGCAATAATTTTTATGTTAAGACCATTAAATTGAAATTTATTCTGTATTACTTTGTGCTGATTGTTCAATATGCGCTTCGTGATATTGCGAGATTAAGTCATCGTCATTAGAGGCATTAAACGGATCATTTCATTTGTAGAAATTGTGGGAAAATATTTAATATGCATACAATCGAAAGGCAAATGGTTTGCGTTTCAATGCGATAGACTTGCACAAAGATAGCACAGCTTTCGAGTAAGATTATATCTTAAATGGAATCTAGCTAAACATACTTTGATCATCTTCATCAGTACTTTTCGACGTTGAAATGTTGCTAATAAGGGAAATACCCCAACTGATTCCGAGCATTCGGCTTCGTCTGTTGGCCATAGGTAAGCATCAGTGAAACTAAGAAAATCATAGAAGCATTCGTGTTTATGGCTCTTCCTTCCCGAGATATGATCACGAATATGTCCTAAAAAGTGCTTTCTCTTCGTTTTTTAAACTAACGCTCATATGCGATCAGAATTGTTTGAAAGTGGGTGTGGGAGTGGGCATGGGTGGGGTGTGGGTAAGAGATGTCTCTTCCCGATATATGATGGGAAATTCGAATTTGTGGTAAAATCATATTCTTTAAAATCATCTCTATTTGTAACAAAATAAAATTATGCCGCTATAGTGGTATAGCTATATACTGCGTGGAATATTTTACTGCTTCTGATTGGTTAGTTTTGGAATTTGCCGCAAATTTAAGTTCCCCATCAACACTCTTTCCGATTCATCCACACCCACACCTCATACCTACATCCACACACACCCAGTGGTGCAACCAAGGGGGAGGCAAATGGTGAATTGCCCATTTCGCTTGGAGATTTGCTCATTGCAGTTTTTATTAGTAATGTATTGTCCATTGAAATTTTACTTTTTCAGAATTGTTTGTTTATTTTTGAATTAGATAGTAACTGTAATTTTTTTCTTCCTCCTGAATCACATATGTACTCTTTACTTGTTCTTTCTGTGAAGAATTGAGAAAACGAGAAGAAAAGAATCGCTCCTTGTATTTTAACTGTAAGTTTGGGTGAACATGAGTTCAGTTTTATTGGGGAATCACTAACCACGTAAAGGTCGAGAAGAATAGATCAAGAAGAACACAGAGCAAGAGAACACACACAAACATATATACATAAATAGAGTGACGCACGTATACAAGAGAAAGGAAAAATCCAATGATGGATATGTGGAAATATAAAGGAAAAAACCAAAATGTGAAATGACCTAGTTCATAAGGATTTTGGTGTTTGAATTTGAAAAATAACTATTTTCAAACCGTGGCATTAATAATAGAGTAAAACACACGTGACTCAGGCTTAAGATTTGAGTTTGGTGTATATTTGATTAAAAGAACCTCATTTCATTTTGGTGTTTTTTTACGGTATCAGCATTTTGCTGGGCCGAACAATTTTTGGTCTGTCAATAAAAACCTTGCCCATTTTACCTATGGTTTTCTTCCGACACAAGAGAAGTTTGCTCATTGGTCTAAAAATCCTGGTTACGCCGCTGCAGACACCCACATTTCCACCCCCACCTACATCCTCAAGCAATGTGCAAAAGCAATATGTAATGATCAATTGGATTAAAGAGTTTATGAGTCATAATTTCATGCTTATTCCTCTTCTTGTTGTCCCTCTTGAGATATTTTTCAATTCTGAAGAAAAAAGAATCATTTTTGTTGATGAGTCATGCCCACGCAATTGACACATTATTTCTTTGCTTTGTCAACAGTATTTATACGACTCCTTTTTACAACCATAGCGAAAAAACAACTATTACACGACTTTGCAACAAAATGTACAGCTTTTTCCTCATATTTTACTTTTTCTTCTTGACGCTATGAGTGACGATTCAAGTATGGTTGGCGTCATGTAGATTCATACAAATTAGTAACTCTGTGAAGCACACGTAATGTTGCGGCAATTCAACGATCAAAATGAGATTTATTTTCTGACTTTTTCAATATGGTTGAATGCAGCACATCGAATGGTATATGGAGACATCTATTCTAGATTCTTCTATTCGTTTTTCGGAAGTAGGTTTTGACATACCCTTCTATACCGAAAGTGTTCACATGAGACATAGATAATATTTTTGACTTGATCGTTTATACTGATTTTTAGAAGTGGTTAACTCAGAATCTCCACGCAAAATCATTAACCAAGAAGTGGATTTCATCAAACCCTAGTCTCAATCCTGTTTATTCCTTGAGAAATCCTGGAAGGATACATCAGGATCCTGAATGTCAAGGATCTTGCCAAGTTTTCTTCAGGATTCTTCCCAGATCTTTTTCTAAATGATGAGTGCAGGATCCTCTCAGGATTTGATCAATTGCAGCTGAATCTGAGGAGAATCACAACAAGAATCCAACAAGAGGATGAACCACTGGCTGAGACTGTTAGGCAACATTAGATGAACCCGTATTCACACCCAGTACCAAATATTGTTTCCAGAATGATTGTCGGTTCAAAAAATAGTTGTTAACTACTAAAGTTCCTGATTGAATCCTGTTTCGAATCCTGTCAGTGTTGAAACTCAGTGTCTACACACTTCTTTCAATATTTAATAGCTTTCTGGGCGATTCCTGATTCAAAATCAATGGTAATCTGTTCAAGATCCTGATTAAATCCTGTTTCAAATCCTACCAGGATCTTGAAATTCCGTAGCTACACGCTTTCTTCAGGATTTAGTTATTTCCTTAGGAAAAAATAGCGAAGCCTTGAAGGATCCTGGCTGAATTCTTTAAGGATCTGACACGGAAATATCAAGGATTTTTCTTAGGGGAAGGAAACGAAAAACGACCGAGTATTCGTAAGCTCACCAGTAAGATTCTGAATAGATCAAATGTAGCCACTGGGACTTCTAACAAATGTATTGAGTCTTCATCACTACGACATGGGCTGATTTTTATTTAATGATATAACCACTCCAACTAAACAAAAAAATTACAGCTAGATTTTCCATTATTTAGTACATGTGTTGATAAATTTCTTTGTTTCGAAACTAGCACTGATATAGCGAAGAGTGACCCTTATGTCAAAAGTATTCGTACCAGAAAGGTGTCTTACGAGTTAATCTCTATGATATTCGAAATCAGTATTTAAAAAAAAACTAGCAGCACAATATAAACTTTCTCGACACGTATTTTTCGTCAGATTTTGATGCGTGATGGACCCCAACAAAATTCTTTGACGGGAAGTACAGGTTGGTTTTAGATGAAAAAACGTTTCCGAGAAAACCTATATTGTACTACACAGTTCATTCATACTGATTTCAAATATTATAGTCGTTTACTCGTAAAACATGTTCCTCATACAAAGAGCTTTGACATCAGAGTCACTCTTCGCTATAACAGTGCTAGTTTCGAAACAAAGAAATTTATCAACACATGTACTAAATAATGGAAAATCTAGCTGTCATTTTTTTGTTTAGTTGGAGTGATTATATCATTAAATAAAAATCAGATCATGTTCTAGTGGTGAAAACTCGATGCATTTCTGAGAAGATTCGTTGCTTACTTCTGATATCTTCAAAATATTGCTGACGATCTCACGAATATTCGGTCGCTCTTCATTTTCTTTTTATAAAATCGACTTCTCTATAGACAGTTTTGCATGAAGATTTTAAATCAAGCACTTCTAAAAATCAACATAAACTACCTAGTCAAAAATATAGTCTACATCTCATGTGAACACTAATTTTGAGCCCTTTTTGTAAAGAAGAGTATGTCAAGACTTTTTTCCGAAAAAATGAATAGAAGAGTCTAGAATCGATGTCTCCATGTACAACTCAGTATGTTGTATCCAATCGTGTCGAAAAAGTTGGTAAATAAATTTCATCTCGATCTTCGATTTATCGGCACATTATAATCGTAAGTACATATTTTACATTAGCTAATCTTGGTCTCGCTGAAAAGGGTATCAGAAAAGAATGGAAATTTTGTGGAAAATATAAGCGAACTTGACGTTGGTGAAATTTTTTTTTCCAAATCTTCTTTCATTATGAAGTATTTCAATAATATATCAAGTTGATTCTTTCTTATCTTTTCGAATCTTTTAATTTTTGAACTTTCACAATCGAACAGTTTGTCACTCTTCACTTTGATATGCATCATACATCAAAAAAGTATGTAATATTTTGTCTCAAACGTAATAGTCTGTTAGATTTATTCGACAGATATGTGTTTTGTTTTTGAAATACTTTACAGGCTAAGGTAACTTTTTATTAAAATAGTTATATATGCGACACTCATTCTCTTTGTTAAAACCTTTCTGGAGGTCAGTATATTGAAGGAGATGCTGAAATTTCAGATTTCATCAGCGATAATATCGTCGATTCATACAATGGCTGCTGCTTTATATGATATTCATGATGGCACATGGTTACCTACCATCATCGATCAATTATGGTGCCCAACATGTTCCTCCCAAACGGAAGATGTTCCTTTTTGTGAAACGTGTCAACGAATATTTCTGCTCCTAGTAGAAAATCTTCCTGATAATGACCAATCGAAATCAATAACGTCTCGTTCTCAATATACAAGAAACGACAAAACTAAAAATGAGCAATTGGATGTATATGATCAATCAAAAACTACTTCAGTAAGTCATTTATTTAGTCAATAATTTAGCAGTAGCTGTGTTGTTTTTTCATTCAGGATGATACTCAAACAACTTTGATCAACTCCGGAATGCTAGAATCTATGTCATTAAGTGTTCGTGATCGTCGGCATCAGCATGAATCCGATGCTGAAACCATATTTCAAAAAATAATTAACTATTGTAGAAAGGTATTTGAAAGCATCAATAATTTTACTATGCAGTTATCGAAAAGTATAGTAGACTAATGTAAACTTTTTTCTTTTCTCGTTGATTTCAAAAGTCGAACATGTTGTTTTATAATTGGAAAGGAGAAAATTGAAGTTCCCAATTTAACATATAGGAAATTGTTAGAAACGGAGTTATTCAAATCTTTTATATCCTTCACATCTAACGTAAGACAAAAAGGAACGACTATGAAGTCATATTTAATTATTGAACATATTCAATAAAACACTTTTTGATGTTCGTATATCATTTATATGTCTAGAATAAGACACATTTTATCGACGATCAATTTCCTCATTCAGCACGATTTATTGGGTCAGACTCATTCACACAAGTTTCCAAATGGCTACGAATATCAAATGTTGCTCCATCATCTGATAGTGATCGTAAATTATCATGGACAATATTTTCGTCACCTACACCGAGTGATATTCAACAAGGTGCTTTAGGCAATTGTTGGTTAGTAGCTGCTTTAGCTTTGATTTCTGAACGACCTCGTTTACTTGAACACATTCTTCTTACAAAAACAGTCAATAATGAAGGTGTTTATCTAGTACGCATTTGTCATAATGGTTTGTGGAAAACAATTATTGTTGATGATTACTTTCCATGCACAAAACATAACCAGCTAGTCTTTACTCAAGCCAAGCGTCGTCAATTGTATGTTCCGTTGATCGAAAAAGCATGTGCAAAACTATTTGGCTCGTATGCCGCTCTAAGAAGTGGAAATATGCGTGAAGGTCTTCAATTATTGACTGGAGCACCATGTGATTATATTGATCTTAAACCATCGGATACTACACTTGATGATGATATTATCTGGGCTAAACTTATATCTGCTTGCGAATTAAAGTAAATTGAAGATAAGCTATTGTAAAATGAAAAGAGAATTTTTACGGTTTAGATTATTGATTGGAGTATCATCAGGTGGAACTGGTGTGAGCTCAGAAGAATATGCTCGTGTTAATATTCATGATAATCATGCTTTTTCTGTCCTTGCTGCAAATGCACTCGGCAGTAAATCATCTCGATTTGTGCTTGTTCGTGATCCTCATTCTCATTCAGATTATCGAGAAAAATCAGTGGCAGATAGTGTTCTCAAACAATTACATTTAGTTAATCCTGCGCAACGTTCTACAGGTGCTTTTTGGATATCATGGCCTCGATTTCTTCGTTATTTTTCATCATTAACTATTTCAACTTATGATAGTGATCTATTTGATATACGTGAACAAGGTAAATTTACTCAATCATGTACTCAATCTGTTATGACTTATCATTTTCATGTGCCAAAGTAAGTAGATAATTATGTTCAATTTTATTTTGAGCTAATTTTATATGACATATTTAGAACGTCATTCATCAACATAAGTTTGATATATCATCGGCATGATCGAAAAACACATAGTTCTCATACTCAGTCATTCGTTCTATGCGATGCTGATGAATTAACATCAACTGGTACTGTCGGTAAACGAGAGACTATATTGATATGTAAACGTGGAGGTTTCACATATTGGACAGGATCATTACAAGCTGGTTATTATGTACTTATACCTTTCTCTATTAGTTTCTGGCAGCATAATAAACAAAATAGAGATTTTACGCTTGTCATACATTCAAGTGTTCAACTTGATTTAACTATGAAATATAAACCAGCAACATTTCTTGCTGACTGCCTAATTTCAGCTGTTATAAAAAATTCCAAAAAGAAACAGGTCTGTCTGTTTGTATTTCTTGAAGACATATTGATTTAGCAATAAATTCTTTTTTCAAGGGCAAAGATGCTGTATTTTATACAACATCTGGCAAATTAGGAATGAAGATATTCATCGTCGAGAATGTATCAATAAAAAATTATCTAAGTTTGGATATCGATGTACAGCTGGCAAAAAATGTTCGTCATTCTCGCTTGATTAAGTTTCCTAATAGCACTCATGATTGTATTCCACCACGACACCGTCAAGTGATATGTATTACAGAATGGATTGATAAACATGGAGAATCGGCTTGTTTGGATTATAAGTATTCGCATCAACATGAAAACCAAGCGACTGATCCAAGACCACCAATTAATATTTCTCAATACGACATGCACTCACCACGAGGATTTTAGTTTTATATTGTAAAGTTCATTATCTATTTGAATTTGATAATAGGAGTCGTTTTATTGATGTTTGAAATCAACAGATTGTTTTCAATGTTTGTTCCAATGACATGTATCTCTCCCAAGAAAATATATTATATCGTCAAATGATGTTCTAATGAATATAATGATCTTAGATTGAAACTATTGTTATTTCATCGCTTTCTATTAATCTGGGAGATAGAAATGCATACATCAAGCACTGATCATTAATGCTTTTTCAGACTTTCCGCACTCTAAGATCTTGTTTGTAATTGATTTCATCTATGACTGTTTTCATATAATTCTTTCGTTTGATCGCTTACCATTATTTGATTTTCAATTATATTTTTCGCATATTTAATGATACAAACAAGTGTCAATATTTCATTTGTCTAGAGAAAATACTCGATATGTTATTGAATTGGCATTCAAATCTGTATTAATAAAGAAAAATGATGAAATGAATTCTATTTCTAAATAGAAGCAGTACATCAAACAATTATTTTATAATTTTATAGAATGCAGAATCGTCTGTGACCATTATAATTTTGCGAATTTAATTCTTTAAGACTGTTAGCTAATCTGAAATGGGATCTATTATATTTTTTTCACAATTTGACCCTATTTGATGATCTTTTTGTTTTTTTACTAAAATATCGATCATCATGATTTTATCTTAAAAGTACAAATAACAGAGGTAATGACGTTGCTGTGGAGATTGAAGTTTTTATTAGTCTTTTAATCCATCATTTGTCAAATCTTTTCTCTCAAAGTAAAATCAACATGCTCACGTACACACATACTAGCGAATGGAGAAAGAAAGCACAGAACACGAAATATTTCTTCGTCATTTGTAATTATGCACACAGAAAGTACATAATCGTGTTTTATTTTTGAGAGTAAAATATCATGTATGCAATAATGTTGTCCCAATATCTCGTCTCTAGTATGCTTTCTCATGATTTATTCATTCTTACGTTATACAAAGGACAATTACGTCCAGTACGGTGAAGAAAATATCATCACTCTCTTACCAATTCTTTGCTTTTGACCACTGGACAACGTAGTTTCATATTCAACGGTGAAGTTATCGTATTCCTAAGGAATATGGGGAAAGTCCAATCACGGCAAGAAAGAGAAATGCGTTTATTTCATCTATGTTAGGGCGAGTTCTGATAAAATCATGAACATTGACCATCTTATTGGCTTCGTATACTTGTTCACTCGTAGTGAAATCGAGTCCAAAATATAATATTTTTATAAATGTTAGTCTCAAATAAAACTGACTCTTGGCTCACCACAAGAATTTATTTTCTTAACCAGCGCAGATCTTATTCTTTAATGGCATGAGGATGTAGATGAGTATTTTCTCTTCACTAAACAATAAATAAAATGAAAATTAGATTATTTGATTTTCAAAAATCATCTTACATAGTTGCCTACCAAATGGCAAAACTATAATATTTAGTTGAGTCCTAAAAACTTAATGAACGAAATTCGAAACATGAACATTTAATCACTATTTCAATGAAAAAACGTTCGTGTAACGTACGTAAATCTACAAAACCAAAATGGCTAATTTTCTTTTTAATCATTCTGTTTTTATTATTATAAAAGAATATGAAGACGATTACTTCTTTAAAACTTATGTATAATTTTCTTTGTATTTTTCTCTCGAGAATATGAAAAAAAAACGGTCAGACTTCGAACAATTCTTGAATATAAATACACAAATAATTATTTCGTTGAAAATTGAGAATACTTCCTATTCCCAAAATTTACACATTCCTGCATCGCCTTCTGACATGCAATCCCTTACCATCAATTCCGGAAAAGCAAAAACGACCCTTTCCCTCAAAAAAATGCAACAACCCGGAATTCCGAAATTTCTGCATATGCGGAATCACTCGGACACGCAGGAATTCTGGGTCATTGCTGCCTATTCCGGAATTTGTGCACAACCGTAATCATTGGGATATGCAGGAATTCCGGGTCATTCCTGCCTATTTCGGGTCATTCATGCCTATTCCGGGTCACTCCTACCCATTCCGCGTCATTCCTGGCTATTTCGGGTCATTCCTGGTTATTCCGGGTAATTCCTGCCTATTCCGCAATTACAAGCATGCCATGGATGGCTAAATGATCATTTCTCGAGCTTCAAGAAATGCAAAGCGGAAATACGGAATTTGTGCACAACGGTAATCATTGGGATATGCAGGAATTCCGGGTCATTCCTGCCTATTCCGGGTCACTCCTACCTATTCCGGGTCATTCCTGGCTATTCCGGGTCATTCCTGCCTATTCCGGAATTACAAACATGTCATGGATGGCTAAATGATCACTTCTCGAGCTTCAAGAAATGCAAAGCGGAATTCCGGAATTTGTGCACAACGGTAATCATTGGGATATGCAGGAATTCCGGGTCATTCCTGCCTATTCCGCAATTACAAACATGCCATGGATGGCTAAATGATCACTTCTCGAGCTTCAAGAAATGCAAAGCGGGATTCCGGAATTTGTGCACAACGGTAATCATTGGGATATGCAGGAATTCCGGGTCATTCCTGCCTATTCCGGGTCATTCCTGCTTATTCCGCAAATACAAACATGCCATGGATGGCTAAATGATCACTTCTCGAGCTTCAAGAAATGCAAAGCGGAATTCCGGAATATGTGCACAACCGTAATCATTGGGATATGCAGGAATTCCGGGTCATTCCTGCCTATTCCGGGTCATTCCTGCTTATTCCGGGTCATTCCTCCCTATTCCGCAATTACAAACATGCCATGGATGGCTAAATGATCATTTCTCGAGCTTCAAGAAATGGAAAGCGGAATTCCGGAATTTGTGCACAACCGTAATCATTGGGATATGCAGGAATTCCGGATCATTCCTGCCTATTCCGGGTCACTCCTACCTATTCCGGGTCATTCCTGGCTATTCCGAGTCATTCCTGGTTATTCCGGGTAATTCCTGCCTATTCCGGAATTACAAACATGCCATGGATGGCTAAATGATCACTTCTCGAGCTTCAAGAAATGCAAAGCGGAATTCCGGAATTTGTGCACAACGGTAATCATTGGGATATGCAGGAATTCCGGGTCATTCCTGCCTATTCCGGGTCATTCCTGCTTATTCCGCAAATACAAACATGCCATGGATGGCTAAATGATCACTTCTCGAGCTTCAAGAAATGCAAAGCGGAATTCCGGAATATGTGCACAACCGTAATCATTGGGAT